>LWMJ02000408.1:10135-57497 GCA_001693035.2 Taenia asiatica | reverse complement strand
TTTCCCCCGTCGGCCTTTCAAAGGCTTTTTCCGAAGTTTAAAATAGCGCTGTTTGTGCCTAATTTGCTAAAAATTCTTAGTTTGGACTGCTTCCTGCATTTATATTTGAAACGCCAAGTGCCTAAGTTTGTCTTGCACTTCTTCGTCATTGAAACTACGTAAGATCTAATATTTTGTTTGGTGCCAGCCTTATATAGGGGCGATGAAAATATTTTATAACATTTGCTCTTTCTGCAACTGCTGTTTCTCTTGCATGCAAATAAATAGAGACGATGAATGCAGATTCAGCTCTAACTACGCCTGATAATAAAATGAAGTGCAATACTGAATTCATGCTCAACCGTAGGTGAGGCAATAAAAATGAAAAATATTTTGTTTAGTTTTCACAAAAGCATTACCATAAAGCATAGTAAATATGTATTAATTGATTAGATTTTGTATCTTCCTTGCATGTTGCTGTCCTTCTCACTGCTGCGGGTGTCTCTGGCATGAACAATCAAAAGAGAATTTGGACGAAGATGCCGTTAAAATGTGCTGCGTGCTCCGTTTGTGCATGTTCATTCGCTTAAGTTTACGGGCGTCAATTTGTGATTCCGAGGTGGTAAATTGGGCGCGCCTGCTTTCGCGTCAAATGTCATTTAGCCAATATGCCTTGCTTGTCACTTTTAGTGGCAAAGGCAGAGATGTTGCTAGCGGACCTGCTTTTCTGCCAATTATTTTTGATCACATGCCAATGCTAATTGCTGTCATTCACCGGGCAGGGCAATGGCAGGGGTTTCAACTATAGGGTGGGTAGGAGGCAACTTGGTTGTTCAGCACTAAGGGACGAAATAACAGTTGTGTGTAAAGCAAAGACAGGATATTTACAGAAGGGAAGTTGAGCATTTAATTGTGGTGAAGGAATTGCTACGGTGGCATATTTTTAACAAAGTATGGGACCAAGTGCGACAAGATTAATCGCTTCCTTAGCCACCTCTCTTACAAGAGACACAAAGAATAGACTGAACTGTCGGTCCTTGGAGCATTTTGGATCGCGAAATCACTTCATTAACAAGCAGTCAAAAACAGAAAAGACCAAACAAAAAGGGTAATTCAAGTGCTTATCAGTTAATCTATCAGTCAGTTAAATGGCATAGGCAGTAATCATCCTATATTCTGCCATCCACTTCCTCTCAGTCTTTTACTCCTACAACTTACACTCTGACATCAATACCATCATCGCTCGACGATGTCATTAGACTCGTCACTTTTCACCTTCTCCTTTCTCGCTGCGGTCATTAGCTTTCATTCTTTTCTTCCTACTCACACCTAAATAATTGCGATTCCACATTCTCCCAGGCCTCACTGGCAACAATACGACAGAGAATAATCTAAGGGACCAAAACTGGCCGGTCCGTGATGATGATAACGAGATTGATTTGCCGAAAGACCATAGATCTCAATGTGATCGTTTCAACGATTCGGACATGGGAGAGTATGCGGAGTAGACGCCCTTGCCATCCCCTCAGTTGTTATAAAATTCTCCCATGACGTCATCGCTGGCCACAGTAACGCTACTGCCGAAGAGCCAACTTTCGACCAAGCGGTGGACATGATAGCGATAAAGCAGGAGGGTTTATGTGAAACTTGCTTGCAGAATAGCGGTTTGCCTTCTGCGAATTGGTCTTCTCGAAGGCAGTACTGTCGATGTGGTAAGTAAGTGCAGACAATCGACGGACAAGGTTACAGAAACTCGGAACTTTTATATTGCGGATAAATTATAACGAGCAGTGCATTGGCTGCTTTACTGATGAGTCGAATTAAGTTATTAATAAGTCGGTCAATAAAGGATGTCGAACTCGAGGAAGGGAGAATGGCGCCAAATACAAAGCTGCAGTGGATGCATTTGTGGGTGTGGACGTGATGTGCAGTTGTAAGCACAAAGTGGAAATGCCTTGAAGTTCCATTTAGCCCATGCGCTGTGGCTAGGCTGCTCTATAACCAATAAGAAATGCGCTTCAGTTTGATAAGTGCAGCTTCTAGGGTGGAAGCAGTCCACCATGCGACAGAATCACACCTCAATCGGTTGGTTGCTTTTGTGCTGACAACGGGAGAATAGGAGAGCAGAATGAGTAAAAGAGGCAAAGGAGGCAAATCACGGGCTAAAGCAAAGACGAGGTCGGCGCGAGCAGGCCTGCAGTTCTCGGTGGGTCGAGTGCACCGTCTGCTGCGTCGTGGCAACTATGCAAAGCGTGTAGGTGGTGGGGCACCAGTCTACCTGGCTGCTGTGCTCAAGTACCTGGCTGCCGAGGTGTTGGAGCTGGCGGGAAATGCTGCGCGCGAAAACATGAAGACGCGCATCATCCCTCGCCACTTGCAGTTGGCTATTCGCAACGATGAGGAGTTGAACAAGCTGTTGGGTGGTGTGACCGTCGCGCAAGGTGGTGTGCTGCCCAACATTCAGGCGGTGCTGCTGCCGAAGAAGACGGAGAAGCCGGTGAGCAGCAGCGGCAAGGTGTAGACCGACCATGTGCCTCACTGATCACCTGACTGATTTGCTGAGTCTGCTGCAACCACGAACGTGACAACGGCCCTCATGAGGGCCACCACAAAGGCGATGGTTTGCTTCCTGCCAAGACTAATGGCAGATGACAAACTAATTGACGTTTTCGCAGTCACCTCTTAATGTGTGCTTGTGCATGTACGCGAGTCTTTGCGAGTTGCTGTGCCTTGCTGCTCTGGTTGGATGTGCTGTAGAGACCAGTGGAGTAATCGGGAGGAAATTGGGAGTGAAATTCTAGCGTGGTGGCTGTGTTCGTGCATGCAAACGGAAGAAAGAGTCATTGATGTAAATTTGGCGAAAGCGGATATGGTATTGCTAGGCGTGTTGATTGCCTCATCGCTAAGTCTGATCGCCTAAGATCTGCCTTGGCACACACGAGGCGTAGGTGGGTTGGTTGCTCCTGTTCGGCATCGGTAGTGAGGAACGACGTGACGCTAGAAGCTGGCAAGGTGGGGGGGTATTGGAATTGAGGGTGAGAATTGGAAAGTACGTAGTTCGTGGTTGTTGGAGGACTTGTTTGCTGGGAAGGAAGTGGGGGCGGTGTCTCGGGCTTCGGGTTTGGGGCTCATACAGATCACACATTTTCTCTCGCTCCAATTTTAATGGATTGTCAACCTGGAAATTCGCTGTGTCTAATCCTTCTCAGTTGTCTCCTAGTGCTCACGCTTCAGCCATGCATCTGATTATGGTCCACAACGCCCTTTCCGACTGTATCGGAGCGAGCTGTGCTATTGCCACCACTGTGGGTGCTCCCAAGGCTGTCGCGATTTTGTTCGTTAGCTTGTCATGCTGCAATACTTACTTCACCCAGTTGAAACTCACAATGGCACATCTGCATGGACCTAGCCAATAGAGGAAAAAGCCGGTACTGCTTGCGTTGCTGTTCCAAACACACTTTATGTGAGGTATGTGCGTGGGAAGACTATTTGAGTCATTGGTCGACTAACATCTCTGTGGACGTAGATGTTTTTTGTCCATCCTTCTCTTTGTCGCAGCACACACTGCCCTGCAAAATCCAATAACTCTAGAAGTAAAAGCATTTCATTTACTGACTACTTTCCCCTGTCCTACAAAGGGGAATGTAATCAAAGCAAAAATACCCCGCAAAAGGAGCTAGGCAGGGACATCGAAGCACTTATATCAGATTGTGTCCAGATAAGACAGGCAAGCCTCCTCCTCTGACCTGACTTGACGCACTGCTCATATGTTTATTCTGGCCACTGCCTTATTTGCCGCATCGAACCAATCCAACAGACATCCAATGAGCGTAAATTGCTGTTATTCACTCTAACTCACGAATACAAAGAGTCAGTGGACATTTAAAAGAAAAAGATTGGCTGGTAACTGAAAATGATGTTAAAACCGGGAGATAAATTTGTGCAGATCAAAACGTTGTCATGCTCATTCCCTAGTCCCTGGTCTTAAATGGATTAATAGAGTGCAAAATTTGTTTTTATGATGCATAATTAAAAACAGATGAAAACAATTAAGTGCCTCAACCGCACCATTCAGTCTTTGGCACAATGCTTTGACTTTCTAGCCTATACTGTGACATGAATTTACAATGTGGCTTTATAATTATTCCGGATGTATTGCCCAAAGTACTGCGGACCTAACTTAAATGCTCGCAACCATCAGTGGTGCTGGGTACGCTAATTAAGTAACTGCAAAACAGTCTTTTCGCGTTCCTCAAGTGGATCTTGAATTTTAAAGCCCTTTGTCTCATTCCTATATTATACTTTCCGTTCTTGCCCCCTATACCTTTCAGATCGCATTGAGGATCTGGATTAGAAGAACCGCGACTAAAGAAATAGTGATGTCTTTCTTGGCCTAAGCTTTGTAAATTCAATTTAAACTAGCATGGAATGTAAAAACAACTGTCCTTTAAGCATCTTATAGGGGGTCGTGCATTCATATCATTTTTTTTAGGCGACAGTAAATGTGGTGGTCTAAAGCTGCTCAATCCAACCGTCTACGCGTTTGCCTATTTAATCATTCCACCCTCCATTAAATGATACTAATTTTTGCACTACTTATCCATACTAAAGTAAAGTGAATCGATTACATATCGTCTCGATTGTAGGTGTTCGATGCAAAAAACAGCGAATCATTGAATAAGAAGAGAGTGGCCACGAAATCTTTCCCTCAGATGAGCAAGCTCAACAACAGCGTGTTTAATATCAGAGTGGATTGCCTTCTTCTTCCAATAGATTGTGCGTTTTCTTGTACGCAGTGTCACGCTGCATTCCTGCACTACGTACCCTCGTACCTATTTATCTCTATGCCTCTTTACGACTACATGCACCCTTCTAATTACCCACTTTCTCACACCTCTCTGCACCTATTACTCTGCACGTTTATTTCTTAAGCATCGCCTAGATGCTGCTTACGGCGATGGCAGTGGACATTACATTACGTTTCTCCCCATATTTGTGTTCATTTCATTGGCTTTCTTTGGCACAAGACTGATGGAGCCAGAACATATTTCTCTAAAACGGCATTTAGTAAGAGGTCTTGCATTGGCTAGTGATGTGTGTAATGGGGAGGTTTCTTTCTGCTAAACTTGACACTATATCGAGTCGCGTAAACTAGGAAGATAGACTTCAGTTTTGATTGCCGTTTTCCACACACCACTTAACAATCATGTATGAGGTGAGAAACACGCATTAGCACACAGAAAGCGGGCACAAGAATTTAAGTTGATGCCTCAACCTTCAAATGCGGGCAACTGTGGTTTGTTTTTTAGTGCTAATCATTTGAGGATTTATCAACACAGCCAAGCTACTCAAGAATTTTTGCATGAAACAGAATTTGCCACATCAACTTCTCCGAATTTTATGCAGCAGATGTGTATAACCTAAAAACAGATTAGATCCGGTTGTAAAAGCAAGAATGCTCAACGTTTAGCCATTATGGTTAACTGAAGCGTTATAGCATAGTAAAGGGTGAGTGACACACACTCAAAGAAAGTTGAAGCCATTCCACGGAACAGCGCAAACTGCGAAATATGGGCGCCTATGTGACTACATCATGAGCCAAATATTCGCATTCATGATATCTCCTATGAAATGGCTAGAATACACATTTGTAGCCAGCAATAGGGAACTGGAAGAATACGCTATATTGTAACACCGGAACGTGCGAATCCGTCCAACACTTTTAGTAAGGCTGGATTTGTTAAAACAAAGTGCATGTTCATCATTAGTAGTACTTATCGAGGTTGAAAAACAATGTCTTGTGCACGTTCATCCTCGTCCCCAAAAAAGTGAACTTGAGTTTGGCCGGAAGTATAGCAACGCTGGATGAGAAGCTCAGTGCTAACAATGTCACTGTTACGGGTGGACCAAGGAGAGGGAAACACCGATCTGTGACCCCTTGAAGCAAGCCTCCCTGCGTGGCGCAGCTGTGGCAGCAACTTAAAAGGACTAATAATATATTAATCCACTTTAGTCATCAGAACCATTTGCATAAAGCCACGACTTCTCAAAGAACTCCTTACCTTCAAGGATGCATGCTTATCCAAAAAAGTAGTAAGGAACGCAAAATAGTCTTGGCGCGTGGCTGATGCATCGCGAAAGAAGCAGGTTAGGCAAAAACAGGATTCGAGTTGTTGATAGGGATGCCTTCTCATTCACTGCTCCAAACAAAATGACTTGTGACGATGATATTATTACCGAATTCGAGTAAAAAGGAAGAGACAAAACGTAATGGACACAAGGCCAAGCATTTAGAACACTACCGCCACGCGGTAAATCATTCAACAAGCATAAAGAGGCAACATGCGTCATCCTTCGCTATTTTTGCACCGTTCTGGACCTTCTAAGCGCTAATTACAAGCAATTCTCCGTCCAAAGCCACGGTAGCTCTAGAGTACACCCCTTCCTGAAGCAGTAAGTAGGGCATATAGTGAAGGATGTGAGTAAAATTTGTAGGGGTTTTTCTGGTATATGACGCCTCATTGTGAATATTTTACTTTATACAGTCATATCTTGCCAAAAAATAAAGTAACTTTTTTCCCGAAGGCGGCGATAGATTGTAGCAAAGTAAACGGAACCTTGTTAGTCAGAAGTCTGTGCCCTGTTTGCAAAAAGTGTGCCTACAAAGTACATATCATTTTCTAAAAAAATATCAAGGGCTTCAATAGCTTCATTGTTGCTTGCAGTGCAGTTGGAATTATGGAGACATATTTTCGTAATGCTGTGCGAGTGTTCATCCGATATGATAGTGAATTCTCGCGGTTACTGTCAATGCTTAAAAGGCATAAGCGCATAAAACATGTAAAAAACAGCACTGCCAACGGCATATAAGTAGGTCCGAACTCTTGCTAAGAAGCTGACGAAGTCCAAATGCTTCAGTATATGTGGTCACTTAAAAGTGTCTTTAATCATATAAACTTACTTAATTCTAAAGTTCTGAAAGAATAGGAATGCGCTAAAATGATACAATATTCGATTTGTTACTTGCACTGAGCACTTGTAGAGAGTAAAATCCCAACATTATTGTTACCCAATAGTTACTTCTACTTATAACTCACCAGTAAGATAGGGTCACGTGCTGCGGCGAAACACAGGAATTCATTGGGGTCAAAGCAAGGCACTAGTTAAGTCTATGCTATGTTCTCCATTGCTGGGGAAGTCTGCGTACCCATAAAAAAATTTTAGGTCCTCTCCACACTGTCAGTGATTTTAAGGCAATGATCAATACGGAAGACAAGTGTACCTTTCTAATGAATCTGCATGTGATCTGCAAAGAAAACTGTTGATTTTACAATAGATGTGTCCACCGTTTAGCAAGGTATTTATTGCACACGAATGTAGGAACACGAAGTGCATTGGCATTTATGGCCCGCTTCTATGGTACACGCATTTATGCGCTGCATAATTGTGACCATGCGCTGTCGCATCCAACAAGCTACTATTTGTGTGTGATAAGGAAGGAAGGCAGGTTTGTACCCATCAACTACATTCCAATATAGTTCTATTTTATACCTTTTAATAGACAAGTGATTGCAGAGCAACTTGTATGAATGTCAGCCCCAATCTATAGGTCCGTATAATGCGCCTGTTGCTATGTGCAAGAAAGCGTAATGAGTTGAGGAGACAGCCGGGTCTTGTGCTGGTGCACATTTCCAACGCATGCGTGCTCCAATTTAAAAAGTGACTTAAGTGCAAACTGGGAAAATCGCAATGAATCGAGGATCCTTGCTAAAATTGAGTAGGATCTGGATATCCGTTCAAAAGTTTTGTCCTTTTTGTCCTGAAGGGGTTCATTAATGGGCATGATGGGTGGCACAAACGCAAATTGCTTGATCTATTAATGTGAACTCTTGAGTAGCATGCTAATGATCCTACCAGCCTAAGAGGGCAAGTGTTCTACATCCGCAGCCCATTAGACAGGTGCTAGCTTTCATCTATTGCAGCAGGAACGTGACGCTCCTCTGAATACTTCCGATGCAAATTTTAGAAATGAATGGCCGCTCAATTAAACACTGAACTCAACTTTGGATGTGCCCGTAATTTTAATCTTCGTTGTAACCTTGATTTTGAGTTTACTCAATTTCTAAGTAAGTTAGATAAGTGTGCTCCAATGTAAACAGCTAAAAGCATCTCCCGAAATGCGTCCTAGCTATAGACAGTGGGCATGAATCTGCTTCATGCCCAGCGCTAAAAGAAATGGCGGAGCTGGCTGTGTTGTGAACTGTGCCGGCGGAGACTCGGATGGTGGAGTGTTCCAGATTAGCCCTTAATATGGTCAAAGAGGTGTCTGAGCATGGATGCCAACAGCAACAATTTGGTTAGGGGGTGGTGAAAGAGGTGCTAGGAGCTTACCGCCACAAGCGCACATAGACCGAGCAGCATTGAGTGATTGAGTGAGAAATGATTCTGGATAAGGATGATAAAAGATCACTGGCAGGAAGAATAGTGCATGTTTTGTGGTGAGTGAAATAATGCGTGGATCACAAGATCTGCCCTCCCTTTTGTACACATTAGGGACTTGTTTCTCTTTTACATGAACAAATTGTTTGGCAAGCGGCAGGTCGAGTTGTTGAGAAATTGTTGAAAAAGCCAAGCAATTTGAACTATAATTCCAAGCAGACCAAGTGGTTTTAATGGCTGTAAATTGCACAGTACGGACGCTATATTACCCAATTTCTACGTGGGACCTTCTTAATGATGTTGCGGAAAACTACCTTGAGTTATATCTAGGCCTGCTTTGAGGTGCCAAAGAGAGGAAAATCTAGGTTTTGCTCATATATAAGTCGTTTTGAGTTAGGTTCACCACAGATTAAATAGTGTTAAAGGGCCATTTTTTAAAGTTGTGGGCTCATTTGGATTTGCTAACTATTTAATAATTACAGTTGGGTTCATTTTCTACGTACTTTATGAAGTTATTGTTAAAGCTTTGGTTTGTGGTTAAGCGCCTCCTAAATTCTATCCAATTATGGTCTAGGATGCCAGAATTTGTATAAAATGCACCAGAATAAGTGTGCTTTGCCCATTCTAAAGCTCCACTGCTTCGTTGTTACCTTCCTGCTGCTTGCAGGCAAAAACTTGCTTGTGAGAGGCGTCGTCTCTCAGTTTGTAGCACCTGTGGATATACCGCATCGTTTCTAGCAAGAAAAATAGTTGAGCCTTTGCTTTGTAAGACCCATCTATGCTTTTGCTGGTGGCTGGAGGTGAGGATAGTCTGTGCTAAAGGCACCCGATATTTGTTAGTGCCCTGTGGTGGCCGATTCTCCTAGGAGGTATGGCAGCACAGTCCATATTATCCGTTAGAATATTGGTTGTACAAGTACTTAGGTGGAAGTTGAGCACTGGCAGTTAGTAGTAGTTGCTGAATTTAACCTACTGCACACCTCCTATTTCTGGAATTTTTGTGCAGAAAATTCTCTAGATTTTGATGTTTACTTCTACACGTTTGTCCTCAAATGAATATGTTTGATAGCTATTCTGTTGACTGGTGCCATATTGCTTAGCAGTTCGTTTAATTTATTAAAAAACACCAACCTAATAATAAAAACAATTTCGTTTTTGAGTGTTGGTGGCATTTGTTAAGTTTGAGCAGGTTACCTGGGATTTTCGAACTCAGTTGTGCCTGTGCTTCGAAAGTTTGTCACTGAACTACTGAGATGCAACTACGAAGAGCAAAATTAATTGATCCCATGTTTCTTTGGCAAAATCCAAAATTAATCTCGCAGGAATCTTGTTTCGAGTTCTAGATGGGGAATTTTGTGCCCCGTTATTGAGTTTATTTGATGTTGAGGCAGTTTCGGGTCTGTCACCCCAGTCAAAATCGGCTGATTTCACACCCTTCCATGCAATTTGTCACTATTTATTGATTCTTTTAATCCGCATACCTTGGTATTCATTATGAATAAGCCAAAATGCACCTAATTTTAGAAATTTAGCACTCGAATAGAGGTAGTTTTGTAGACATTACCGCAAAGTAAGCGTTGCGGCAAATTTACATTTGCTGATCCATTGTGTAGCCAGATAAGGGGTAGTTTTTTGAACCGAATGTTTGTCTTGAAGTATAGCTTCTTAAGAATGTATGACAAACTTATTCTGCACTGGGAAGAAATGTCGACACCTTTGAAGCAGTAACTCGCTGGTGGTGTCTTCTCAACATCTGCCTTTGTCCAGGCTAACTTTGCTGCCACTATTACTTTGTAAGGTATTTCAAAACTACTTCTGCGAAGACATAAAGAACAAGGCTATTTGATGTGTTGAAATTGATAGTACTGCAGATCACCCACGCGTTCAACTTCGACTTTTGTTTTATTTCGGGTGAAATTAACTAGCATACGTGCAGACAATTGCTAGCAAGCTCAATGAGCAGCAGCGTATCAGGCTATGAAAATAGTGTTCACCTAATTCAAGCCAAGCAAAGTGTTGCAAACCACTGGCAACTAAGGGCTCTCTCTCCTTAGCAAACTTCATGTGTAAAGGAAGAAGTATGTACAGATTTTGTGCACGTCCAAAAACGCACGTAACCATGCGCACCGTAATATATGGCTCGCTGACAGAGTTGTTTTATTTGGTGGAGTTGCAGAGAAAAGTAGGAACAGGAAAACCTCCTGTACCAGTCACACGGACATACAATCTGCCTGCACAATAGCTGGAAAGAGCGAAGTGTAATGACGACAGCAAAGTCAAGCAACTTGCTTTAAAGTTAGCGCATAAGATTGTAGCAAGGACAACTTATCTCATAAACAAATGTGGTAAATTTAGTCTAGGCTTGATGTTAGCAGCAGTAAGAAGCGAAATGAAAAATCTACTGCTGACATCAGCTGTAATGGCAGATTCCTCATTAGAATATCATTGCCGCATTGATCTAGGCTGTCTAGTCGTGTCCCATATTTCCATGTTCTGCCTATCGCAGGTTACCCTCTCTCCATGCGATCAAAGATGTCTGTCGCAACTTGAGACCATTGACACCAAACAGTCTAAATGATGAAATTACGACACAATAAAATAACTGCCTGTTTTATCACTCATTTAGGTAGGCGCAGTTTGTGCAGTAAAGGCGCATGGATCAGTCAACTCGGTGATATCCACAGGTCCTCCGTTAGCCATTTTGTGAGAATCTCATTTTATTACCCATGAGGACACCACGTTTAGCAAAGCAGGACTAAATTATCATCGCTCCTGACGACGGCTTTCAGTAGTGGCGGTGGTGGTGGTGAGTTGAGAATTGACCATCATATTTACGGGATGTGTAATAGGTGAAGGAAGAAGACCAAGCTATAGAAGCAGTCGTAGTTGTTAAAGGAAAGAAAAGACATTAGGCATTTATTTATTTTTACAAAACGTTCTAGGATGAGCTTTGATCACAAAGAGTTAAGTTAGGTCTCTCAGATACTGGTTTTGATTCTCGGCAGGTAATTTTGGGTGCAAAATGTCCCTCATCAACACACAAGTATTTATTGCAGACAAACAGGGTGCTATCATGAGCATGAACATGAATAACATTTAATGGGCTGCAGAGTGATTGAATAGGCTAACGATCAGAAGCTTGGATTGGGCAGCTTTAGACTATCCCATTTACTATCATTTTCGAAGAAGAAATGAAATGAATGCGCTAACTTCCACAGGATGCTTAAGGGACAGTTATGTTTACATATTACATCATTTAAATTGAATTCATAAAACCTGGGCCAAGGCAGACATCACTGTACCTTGCCATCACGGCTCTCCTCATTTTAGATCCTCAATGCAATCCCCGGATTCAAACTAAATTTAATCGATTGGAAAAGTTTGTCTCCCTTCCTAGCTTTGCTTTCCTCTTCCTCGTTATCATTACTAAACCTGAACCTAATAAAGTCTATCAAATTACAGCGGTGGCTTAAGGTCACATCCTACTCTTAGTGGCACTCAAATTTATCACTTAATTATAGGGAGACTCAAATTCATACGCAGTATCAAAATAGCTGAGATTGGTCACGTTTTCCACGTCCTTTACACTGCATTTGGTACCATTGTTTGGGTCTTGTCTACCATAACTCCACTCTGAATGGACCTAAATGATAGTGACTGATGTAAAGGCTGAATCGGCAACTCTCTCGTAACGACGGAAATCAGCTACCTATAGCTATGCGAAATGTGGGAAGTTGTATATTTTCTTCTGATCAGCAATGTGTCCTAACAGATTTGCTAATGCGCTACGCTTAAAGAGAAGACTATGCCTCTTTTACTCAGCCGTGCAAATTATAATCACCAGAGGTTATCAAATTTTTCCGTTTACGGTGGCACCAAACAAGTTTATGCAGGTAATCGTCGCTTAACTGTATGCTGCTTAATCGCTAATCGGAATCATCGCGGAATAGCGCACTATCTGCCTAGGGGCAGTAAGAGAAGCACAGTGGGTTTCGAACACTTCGTGCATGCTTGCCGTCATTTTGGTCCTTCCATTTCAATTAGGACATTTCTTTCGCGCCTTTTGTGTTTTAAATCAGGTGGGAAGAGCAGTAGGAGGGGTGCGACTAAGGTGTGTAACGATGCCCTATCAAACCTTACGTGGAATGTTTATAGTGTCTACCATTAAATGTATATTGCACGTTGCTTCATCTTATGCTATACCTGGTGCATTATGTCATTTAACCATTGCCCGATCCAGTGCAGTAATATCCGTTTAATCCTACACACAAATGGAGCTGAAAAGAGATTCCATTGTATCGAAGTAGATTACCTGTAAAGAAGGCCGATAAAATTGAAGGAATTGA
Source organism: Taenia asiatica (assembly GCA_001693035.2). NCBI lineage: Eukaryota > Metazoa > Platyhelminthes > Cestoda > Cyclophyllidea > Taeniidae > Taenia > Taenia asiatica. Next base: position 44,733 of record LWMJ02000408.1, on the reverse strand, counting down.
AATGTTGACGAATAACGTAAAATGAAGTAATACCTGTCAGCCCCGAGATAGAGGTAGATCTTTTCAACAAGGCGTGTTTTCAGAGTTATGAGTTGACACACTAAGCCGTTCACTGGGCCGAAGAAGCATCTCCGCTAGAGACTCGTACTACAGCTTTTATTAAATTCCATTCAAAATGCTCATAAAGCATTTGTTATTGGACTGGAAACAAGACCATAGACCTGTGCGTACTGACTTCTTTCCTTCTCAAATGCATATTTTGTTCGGTACAGGGCATGTAAAGCATAGCGTCCAGTGAAGTGCAAAATGTTTATTACGGTGTTTTCGATAGGCAAATGTCCGTTTTGGTGCTTAATATTTATAGTCAAGAATGAAAGCTGACTGAAATGGGATGTGTATTTTATCGGATATATTTACAGCACATGCAATCACACATGCTAAACGTCCTGATTGATTTATAGGGGTGATAAAGTGTTATTTAATGGTTATCTAAAGAACTGTGTTACGTAATCTTGCAGCGATTTTTGCACTCGTTGTAAGTAGAAAGTGGTGAAGAAACTGTTCCGTTTATCCTATTCAGTGGTATGTATGTTCAGCTAGGCTATTTCTAATGCAGTCAACTTACACTGCTGACGATGAATTTAGTATATGCACAAAAGATGCTTGTTGTGTAAGTATAGTGCATGGAGCCATATTTCGCATTGAAGTGACTCGTACCGCATAAGTTATTCTTTACGAGGAGGCAAGTTATTAGTTTGCTTAAGGCTGTGGCCAGAAACTCAAACAAACTCGAATAGGAGGCCATTAGGTCGGTGTTTTATAACGCTGGACAGAAGTTAGTGCCATAATGCTCCCGCCTCTCTTGACCCAGTCGCAAATCATAGAGCGAAGCACTGGGTTTGATAAAATAACTACTTAGAGTCAACGCAATGGCATTCCTGTATAGAATCAACAGTGGGTTGACAACCTTAACTGTGGCCGTTAGGAGTTATTAGGCGTCGACATTGCTGACTGTGGTAAAGGTAGCCCATTCTTCTAAATACTGTTGCATGTTTTTGGGGGTGATGAGAACGGAGGGGGTGGCGGAAACTGAGGCACATGGAGAGATGAAATCCACTCTTATCGTCATTAGGTATCTGAAGAGAAGTAATTAGATTCATTAATTTAATGAGTTTTAGGAAATTCGTATTTTCATTATAACTGTTGTGCGAAACTTGGAGATGCTAAGATTAGTGAAGCCTGTGCCCTGGTTATTAAAAATAATCCATGATATCTGCCAAAGAGCAAGGTTTGAGCATCAGCTGTTGGGCAGTACCTTGAATGTAATTGGGCCTATTGTTGCCAATGCACCGTTTGTAAAGCTGGTTTTCTGTTTTTAGCCACGACTTGTGGTGCAACGTTCTCGTTGTTTCAGAAGGTGGTCAGAGGGTTCAATGATTAAGAGGACAAGGAATTGTCCACAAACGTAAGAATAATCAGGATGGGCGTAGAGCCCATTGTTAGCATTGTAACAAGACCGTGTTTGGTTCACCCAAACAGTTAGTTGCACATGTTATAGGCATCACCTTTTTTGCTTTTTCTCCACAATAGCCTCTTTTGTTCATCTTTTACTTTGCAGCTGAAGTGGAACTTCTGCACGTTAGTGAAAGTTATGTTTTAGAAAGAATACCACGATGTTTTGTTAGCGAAATTGCTTTTGCAATTTACGATATGCGTTTCCTACTATGCCTTACAAGAATGATTGCAAATAGCAATAAAAACTAGATTTAAACAGCCTTGCATGCCCTTCACTGCAAGCGGCAACTTGGCAGCTTTCTGCGCCTTATACTATGCAACAACAGGCCACCCATAACATTGAGTTCCTCATTTGGAAGCGGTGTGGTTATGGTCCCGTGCAAAATCAAATGAAGTATGTTCTTACGGAGGACACCCTTTTAAAGCTTGTTGTGTCCATATTTCTTAAAGTAATTTACTACTGATAAAAACCCATTTCTCTAACACGATTGCCTAAATGCTTGTCAAATTATAGGATAAAATTTGGAGTGAAATGCATTTCTACGCCCATAGCAACAGTTTCATTCATGAGGGACAGTGAATCAGGAAAATGCGGTTTGCGCTCCAACTAGTGAATTACGACGCGTGGCTTTTCGCTTTTACTGAGTTTTGATGCCAAGCATTGCAACAAAGTTATCAGGCATGAATTTTTGGGTATTTAAAGTAATAACAAGACAATAGGGACTTTCGCTGGAATCAATGTAACGGGGACTCTACCACAAAGAGCATTTGTCTTCAGCACCTGAAAATTTTAATGCAAAAGAAAGCTTTACCTAGGGACAGGATTATAGAAGTGATTATTCAGCTCAACCAAAAAAGATGTTCAATAAACTTGAACCAATTTTTTTGATTGGAAACAATTCCAACATCTTTTGGAACACATGTAGCTGATTATGGTGGCACTATTTAACAGTTACTGCTCTCTAGCTGTTAAACTTGCATTCGCAGGCTATCCCATCTTGAGGCTTAAGTCTGTCTTGCTGGAAGCCATTCGGCTTTACTAGTGCAAATGTGTAGTGCTTTCCTTGGGTACTAAGATGCGTGTTATTAACGCAGTTCACTATAATGTGCAGTAAATCTAAAAAGGGGTTCTGATTTTGTGCATCGAAGTAAGTGAAGTAAAATAGAAAACCCGTGTTATAACATAAATGCGAGAAAATAAGTCTGACCCTATTAATATGCATCCGCCATTAGCAGTCGGCCACCTGTTCTCACACACCTGGATTTCCAAGCGCAATTTATTGCTTGAGCACTTATGGAACGAATGCGCTTTTGATGTCTAAAATCACTGTGCTACGCTCTAGGAACTTCGTCATCATGTTGCCCAAACTCACTTTTAGTTATATTAAAGAGGCTGGATCACAGCAGATTATGATGTGTCTGTGACTTTAGACGTAGTAATGGATGGCCCCAGATGGGAAGCCTATATCAGTGTTTGTGTGCCTAAATGAGTTCAAAGTCGATTACTTATTTTGCTTATAAGCAAAACACCAAACTCACACTAAGTATTTCGGCTTACAAATAAAGGTTATTATGGCTAAGTAACTATGCCCATGAAGCAACGCTGTGGTGCAATTTTGAGCTTCGCGGACCTACACAAGTGTAATATATGTGAGTATTGTCCTTTCCTTGCTAGCCCGTAGTAGAGACACAACGTTGCACATCAAGCGAAGTTTGAGAAGAAAAATACTTGTTATTAACGTCAAAATGGGTTGAATATAGTAAGCCAATAGCTAGGGCTATTACTTGCCCTACGACCACCTGCTGTTACCCCTCATACAAATTTGGTGAGGCATCGCTCTATTTAAGAAATAATCGTACTCAATGCAATTTCTAAAGGCATTTTGGATAAGCATATCAACCGCTTGGTTGCAGATGTGTCTGGTTTGGAGAGTAGTAGTAGCATTTGCTTTTGGGACCAAAAAGCTTGTCCGTGGTTTTGGTGCCAGTCGTGCTAAAAATGCTAGCTACTGTGCATGTATGGTCCAGCATTTATACTTTCATTGCTCTGCGGCGACATTGCCCCAAGATTGCTAAAGCCAGCCTTGCCATTATATGATCAACAAAGCAAATTTCGATTGGCTCAGTGCCACCATCATGATTCGCAAAACCAACTATTTTGCAGGTTTTGAGCCTTCATTTCATTATTCAAGGCAGTTTAACTAGGCTACTTACATTAAAACATAAGCTACAAAAGCAACAAAATATCCTCTGACCAGTTACATGGGCCGTCATTCAGCCTGAAAGGCCGTTGCGCACTTTCACGCAGCGGAATCAGGTAGCTCAAACTTTTATTTGCAACTTAAATCAAGTTCATTTTATCGGGAAGTTGCAGGTAATTCAGAATGAGTCGTAGACAAAGCACTTGTAAACCTGAAGCATCTTCTATCGCTGATCAAGCTATACGCAGTGTGTTAGTAAAAATAAGGCGGGTTTGAGGGATGTGCATAGTTGTGGCTCTTTCATTTCCCTATCGTAGGTTGTTCGAGACCGTAAAGAGGATGAAACAACTACTGACCTCCTAGTTTTGGCATCTGATAGGTACGGTAATGATCAACAGACTCTGGCAAAGTAGGGTGTCCTCGAGAGGCGAGAGCAAATGCTGTAGGAGGTGAGCAGACACGGGGAAGGAAAGAGATGGAACGTGCAACGCGAGGAAAATAAAGCATTAACCGGTTTGATGTTTGGTTTTCAGATAGACTATTAAATAAACTTAACTCAATTTTCCATGATTGCTATTATGCAACCTACTCTACTTTTAATTCGTGTTTTGGGATTCATTTGTTTGGCTGTTTTACAGCTGTCATGAGGTTGCCGCATGCATGTGACGCAGATGGTAACTGGGTGCGCCAGTAGATTCTCCACGAGTAGCCATTGTCAGGGTTGACTGTATGGTCGAGAGTAAGCTTGAGGCTGTTATTTGACTAAAGCCTGGATATCTTGCAGGCCTCACGTGCTGCGTCGCTGCTCTTGATGTGACCGCATTTGTGATGCGATGGGGGATCGCTGTGAAGAGCGTCCATTTGTGCTGAAGCAAATTGTGGGCATATTTATTTCTGCTCACCGATCATAGATAGCGAGATGGAGCCCATCTGTGTTGATTACGCTACTGTTGCTCATCCTTCTGTGGCCTTCGAGTGCAGATGCTCCACCAACTCAACGGAAGGTGTGGACGAGATCCTACCCAATAGTAAAGCGACTTGTTTCACCAGCACATGTCTTGTGATGTAATATTTGGCCTTTCATGTGTTGCGACGGCTTCGTTTGATCGCGACGCCGTTGACTTTTATGGTTTACTTACTGATTTTGCGAGATCGTGGGGATGGCGGATGACGATGGCGAGCAGTCGTACCGACTGACGCTCGCTCTGCTGCCACTACCATCTTCAACGCTGGTATTGGGGGGGGCCTTTAATGACATCGCATGATGGTCGGACTGTTAACAACACCCATCGTCGCCAATGGTGGCAACGGCAAAAGGGAATGTGGATGTAGGGGTTGGCCCGTAAGAAGCCACTGCGACCGCACTGGGAGCCTTTGAACTCGTCATCGGTGTCATCGTTGTCGACAGCTGTGGTGTCGCAATCACTCCACCAATCAACTCTGCGGAAAGTTTTCCTGCTTCGCATAAGGGACGCAGCTTTGTTCTTAGAGGCCTTATAAGTGATAGAGTGCGGTTTAAGTGCCACGCAGGAGCAAAACAGGAGCGAACCCTAACTTGCTGAGGATGTCGGATGAGCTGAATCCTATATAGTTATCTTCCTACAATTAGTATTGCTTGCTTTTGCTTTAAGTCCAAGCTGCTATGGTATTGTCGCCTTTACAACTATTGCATGAGATGATGCTGATATGAAGTAGGTGTGACGGAATTGGGAGTGTACTTATGAAGTTTTGATATGTAGGCATAGTTCTCTGTATGATTCAGAGCTATATTTGTCAATCGCTTGCCTTATTTTCAAGGTCTAGGAAGCAAGCCATCAACGCGTGTCCACGCAGAATAATATGTCTGAATGGGCACATTAAATGACGACCACATGTGGATGTTACAGTGAGTGGGATGGCATTTTGTTTTAGTGTGACTTATTTGTAAGAGAAGGGGAAAATGTCCAGCGAATTCGCACCACATTTATTTCTGCAGACTGCAATCTGTACGGCCTATGCCACATAAAGTTGTGCAGTTTTGGGATTTGTATGTGTGTTGCTTAACGATCGTCTGTCAGTTGATAGTATTGAGTGTGTTTTAATACCTGAGACATCAGTTGATAGTATTGAGTGTGTTTTAATACCTGAGACAAGTGGATGGTCTTGTTTCTGCACGCTTGCGATGCGACAGTAGATTTTAGACCGATGATTGTATCAAAGCCTAATTAGTCTGGAATTGTTGTAAGAGTTACACTCATACGACCATGAGAATTGGTAGGCAGACTGCGATGTATTCACTGTTTGATGCCGCAAAGCTAAGTGGAATTCAAGTGACCATATTTTATCCCTACAGCCATCACTAACCTCTGCGATCTCGACATCCGCCTAGTGGGTAGCAACACACCTTCAAAAAGACGACGCTAGTTGTTAGTAAAATGCCATTATTACCTTCAAAGAAAAACGTTTTAAAATCTTCGTTGCAGTGTCTTAAAAACGGCGCACAATGCGAAATGACTTTTTCTTTAACTCGGTGGAAGTGAATGGTTGCCGAAGCAGCCCTTGCTAGAGTTATCAGTGGAAACGAAGAAAGGGATCGCAGGCCTTAGTATTTTAAGGCAGTGCCAGTACCAGTGCCAAAAAGCGCCACGGCAGCGAGATTGACTGCATGAAAATAAAAATCCGCTTTCCGTGACCGAATCAGTGGATGGCCATAGGCACAAATTCAATCTCTTAGAGCGCCCCATTAAGTTTGAAAGCAAACGATGATTCCCACTTGCTCTGACCTCCAGTGCTATGCTTTCCCCACTCCAAGCTTACATTGACAAACAGTTCAGAACCATCGACCGAATACGTATGTGTCAGTTGTGGTACTTCGAAGTCCGAGAAGTGGATGAGACAAGTTATGAATTCCTGGGCTGAAGAGAAGTGGACCTGGACGCGGTGTACTGGATAAGTGAGGAAGCAGGAGACTCCAAGAAACGCCACGCCATGCAATTGCTTTTTGGTGATTCCATGGAAAGCAGAGATATATCGGCAAATTCCTCCGAAGTTATGGACATTGTTGGAATCGATCGTGCGTCTTTTTCTTCGGCATGTGACTATGCTGACGAGGAAGTGGAGAACAATTTCTACCCTGATTCTGCAATTTCGTATAATTCAGAAAAGTTTTTCACAATATTAGTCATAACACCCGCCCTGTTTCTGACGCCCTACGTGACTAGAGATTCATGCATCCTACTGCAAATGCCGCACTCAGATTTTTTGCAACACCTAGACTGGCACTAATTCGCTTGTGACATCTGGTTTTGTGTTGATTAAGTATGGGTAGGACCTTTCTGCAATGCTCACGAGTCCAACTAAACAAAGTGACTTTGTGTTTAGTTGGTCTGAGCAGGTTGCTGGCAAAAGATATGAAATCGAGAAGCGTGTGGTTTGCTCAACATAAATTAACGCGACATAATTAAAGGGTAGTTTATTTGATATGACCCCATTCCCACTTATTTTACGTGGCCCAAACTTAAAAATGTTAGTTGTTCCACGGGATGATTTGCTTTGAATTTAGAAGTTTTACTTAACATGCATTTTAACTCATACCCACAACATGAGCGGTTTACCAATGATTGAAAGTTTTTTTAAGCCGCATCATACAGAAAGTACTCGAATCCAACTTCGTGGTACGTGTATGACAGCAGCATGCATAGTATTCTACGGTAAATATGTTGCATTAATTTCGCTGACTTTGATGGCGAAATATGCTATATTCGATCTGGGAAAGCATGAGGTCACTAATCACCGTCGCAGGACCACGAGACATCAGTCGATATTTTCACATGGCTGATTAGACGTCATGGAATCCACTTGTTTTCATGATCTGCACAATTCGACTGCCGCAGTGAGCTACATCGAGTCTACCGCAGCCACTGTTCGCCGCATCATTTGGCCCCCAGATCATCTCTCTAGATAATTTGAGCCACACTCAAAATTGTTTATTACGTTTGTTAGAAAATCTAGGTACTCCCACTATATCTTCCCCAGCTTCTAATCCACTATCATACAGAGAATTGCCATCATCCTCAATAACAATCAACTTTTGTGGAAGTGAATCATGGGCAGTCCTGGAATAAATTGCATGATGCTCAATTTTGCTAATTGATTGCCGAAGTCAAGCTAAGTCCTACATACTCACCCACGGACAGTTAGTATGAACCTATTAATCTGATTGTCAGTGTAGGCTTGGCACAAAAGCAGGCCCATTATGTTGTCTTAAGCATCTTCGGTGACTGGCCACAAAAGATAAGCACGCGAGCGAGTATGTCCGCTGGCCAGGAAGTCGTGTAGAAAGATCGCTACACTGTTGTCAGGCTGATGCAACATGAAAGAAGCGTGCGCTGGCTTCAGTCGCCAGTGCAATATGTTGGGCATGTAAGAAGAGCCTAACGACTTGTGAATTGGCACAATAAAAATAGGCGACGTTAAGCTGGGGAACCAAAGATGCTGTGCCTCACCTACAGTGTTTCTGAGATAAATTGACATTTTTGGCTTGATTTATGGCAAGCCGATGTCAATTTCAAACACTTTATTTTGATCCCAATCAATCTGTTTTTCTGTGGACACTTTAAGGACTGACAGCGTTGTAGCGGCGATTTGAAGCTTCAGAAAATTCAGCGCAATGCTACATTCAAGAACAATGCACAAGCTTTAAAATTGTCCGAAATGCACTGGACCTGTTGGTAAAGTCGACAAGTAAAGAAAGACAATGCCCCTTTCAGCAGCCCAAATGTACTCACATTCGCAAACGTTGGTCCAAGCCAAGCCTACTGCGTGTCTTAAATCCTACTAAGGTGAAGGTTACCTATACAGTGCCTCCTCTGAATAAAAGTGCACGCTTGGCAAGACATGGCTGTCGACGTGTCTCGACTTCCTGTCGGATTTCAGTGTGCTATAATTTTGCTTGTTTACCTCTTAAAAGTACCGGACCAAATGAAAATGTAGGTTGTTGAGGTGGTAGGGCAGCTGCTGACTAGCCTGAAGCAGCTGTATTAAGCCCCCTTACTTGCTGTCTTTGACTATTTTGTCACCAAGTTAGTAAATTTACTTAGCGTCGTTGAATTTACAGCATTACAGAGCAGTCAGTTTATTGAGGTAGTGATGGTGATGGGACCTTCTTGTATGCTTTATGAGCTGCAGACTGGCTGTGGAGGTCGATTCGCACTAGGCGAAGAGGATGGATAGCCAAATGCATTGTTATAGAACTGTAATCGACGGTGAAGGTGATGCTGAACGCTGGTGTAGGAGATGGGCTTTAAGTTGTAGCATCGACACAACAACGCCCGTCCTTTTGTAAAATCTCTATTCCAATGTCAGGGCTCAGCGGTGTGGCTCCATTAAAAATTGTGCCTAAGTCTCTTACAACTCACCTGTAATGTTCCCGATGCACTGTCGATATGATCGTCAAAGACCTTTTAAGAGATCTGCAACTGTACTAGTTCTGCAAGGGAGCAATGCACTTTTTGTAGCTAACTGGTTTCCGTTTCGGGAAAGAAAGTGTAGGAAATATTTGATACAAATACCAAAATATTTCACGGCTCGTCATGCCAGTGACGATTCGCCATTTCACACATTCGTATTTTACACAGAACCTTCTTGAATGTTGTAAAACGCACAACCATCGCGATTGCCTCTTATCGCTTTCATCCACTTTTCTATCCAAAATCTGACATGAAGGGAAATGGAAGGAAAATTTGGTAGATAGAAATGGGTGGGAATAGAAACTTGTTAATGAAGTCGTTAGGTGCTAGGATGACCTACTGTTTCTGCAACTAAAGTTGCTTGTTTTGTTGTTCTTCTCATCATTCATCTATCCATGCATGAGATACTTTGCTCTAGGTCCTGCGTCTAACCGATCGGTTGATCCTCTTCATAATGGGGTAATTATAACACCGGCTAGTTGTAGTCGTCACCCTTAATTAACTGGTTGGTGCAACTTTCAACACGAAGTAGTAGCAAGTGATAAGTTTAAGACAAAATATTAAAATTACTCGCGATAAAACCACTCAATTTCATACATTGATAAGTGGAGGAGGTAAAGCAAGTGTCGCAGTCTACTTATTGGCACTAATGCAGAAGCACCCACGAAAATAAAGATGTTTCAGGGAATAATTTACCCTCGCACGATTGCAGTTTTCAAAATATCTACATAGAAGGGACACTTATTGGCGCCTAAAATATGGCATTAGCTCCCTGATTGGTCGAATGCAAGATTCTCTTCAGGAGGCTGTAACAATCAACATGCCGATTTCAATATCTCTATGTTTGAAGTAAATGCACAAAATAGCATCGGTTCGTTCTAAGTCGGTATCAGCCATTTTACTCCAGCAATTACCTTTCTCCTTCAAGGTAAAATACTCTCTTTCGTTCCACATTCTATCATTGAGGCAGGAAAAACATACTTTATTTTGCGCCTGCAGTAAGCCAGGAAAGCTGTATCAGCCTTTAATTTGATTTGATTATTTGCCACCAAATTACTTAGAGCAATTTCCATTGACTACCATGACCCGGTGAAACAAAATGTAAGCAGTGCAGTCATGAGATAAAGCACATTATATCTTGACTTCGCTCGTATATCTGGTCACCTCGATTTGCTGCCTTTATTTTGGGAACTGGCGAATTCACCCTTCTTTAACACTTTATTTTCAGCGTTGAAGAACTGCATCCTATTGCCACGGTGTTGCCCTTGCTTAACCATGACTACAGTGCAACGCTGAATTGTCATCTTGTGTGCTGGTTTCGCCACACAAGTGCTACTGAGTAGCATTCAGTAGAGCCGATATTCGGCTACAAAAGCCAGCAACACGAAGATATTGAGTGCCGGAGGAAGGCAACGCATGGGGAAGATGACCAAAAATAACTCGCTGCCGGGATTCAGTTTGTACGCCTCAATGAGCATATGACCCTCTTTCTATTCTCGAGCTTGGTCTCCGTCAGCCTCAATAACAAACACCTGCTGTATTCGGGTTCGCCTTTTGCTACATTCCACTGTCAGTGGATATTGCCACCTATGTCAGCTATCGGTAATGCTTCCTTTCCCTTGCCCACCTGTACTCCTCTTTGCCTTCCTCACCATGCTCATCACTCATCTCTATGAAGTCCGTATCGCCCCAAATCTCAATAAGACATCAAGGCATATGGGATGCATGGTTTGGAAGAGCTCAGGTCTGGTAAAAAAGCTGACCGCTTAGAAATTGCAGGGCATATCCTTCTACGGACTTCGTAATTGAGTAGTGGAGGGCAAGCGATGCCAAGAAGGAGAAGGATACAAAAAGCGTCAACTGGTCTTGCTGACCCACGAATAACGGTCGAATCGCTTCTTTTCATGAACATGACTGCACTCCGCTTCGTGATCTCGCATTAGTGCTGAAAGCCACCAGTTTTCACATGCAGAACTTACAAAAAGCGTCAACTGGTCTTGCTGACCCACGAATAGCGATAGAATCGCTTCATTTCATGAACATGACTGCACTTCGCTTAGTGATCTCACATTAGTGCTGAAAGCCGCCAGTTTCCACATGCATAGCCCTTGCAATGCACAACAACTCGCCCACAACGTAACATCAAGTCGTTAGTTTGCAATGTTGTTCTCTGCTCAATGAAGCGTGTTGGGTTGTCGCACATGATTGCATTGTTTTACCGCGGTGGTGTGGTAAGTCAGTAACTTGCCCTTCCTCTGCTCGGATGGGTGTTGAGGAGCGCAAAGTTGTGATTCCTAATCCTATAAATCATTTGAGGTCTTTTGACCTTCCGCAACTAGCTTCGTGACTTCAGAGCCACATGAGGAGCGCAAAGTTGTGATTCTTAATCCTATAAATCAGTTGAGGTCTTATGACCTTCCGCAACTAACTTCGGGACTTCAGAGCCACAAGCAGATTGTGCCCGAAACCGCCATCAATAGCAAGAGCAAAAACGAGTTCCCGGTTCCCATCACTTGGTGCCGTATGCAATATTCATTTGACTTGCCATTCATGCACTTTATTCGTTTAGTCACTTCCTTTTTCTACACCTACGCTACGGCAGCACTGCCACTTTACTGCCCTGTTGAAGTGATGCACTGACACCCATCGCCATTTCGCCCCGCCATCTCTTTCTTGCCGCCAGTCAAGGGCTGATTTAAGGCTAGTTAGAGTTTTTTTAGTTGATCCCACTGAGTGGTGTCTTCCGGATCCAGCGGATAAGTGTTCGGAGTTTAATCCCCGGTATCGATAGTTAAAGCATATTTTAATGCTAGCTGCTGTTGCCCCTATTCGAAAATAACATTAGAGGATTAATACCTACTATAGGAGGTAATGGGCCGGTGAGTTGGTTAATCCAGCACAGGCGCGATGACCTTAAGAAACAACAAGAGGCTGGCTCACACAGGTAACAACTATAAGGCAGAATTTATTGAGAGGCAGTATAAATAGGAATATCATCTTCCGAATTCAGGCTCAGAGCAGCACAATAATTATGGCGCTGTTAACTTTTAACTTTGCCGTATGTTTTAAAGTAACCTCTGCAGCAGTCAAATGCTTCCGTACACCACTTAGTTGACAATGTCAAGCCTTAATAATTCACGACTCGCACATATACACATCATCGTGTACAGGCACGTGATTAACGCATCGACACCTGATCTGCTTCACCAAGGATGAAACAAGAAATCATGTACTTTTAGCGGTCCTTCAATCAAGGTGCTTCATCATTGCAACACTGAGTAGAGCACTGAGACCTACCTAGGGCCGAAAGAAGGCATAACATGCAGAGAGATTACATGCATTTACATTTGCTGGGGAGAGGAAATTGGACCACTGCCATGGCTTGGAAGCCACCCACCCAGTGAAGGCAAAAATAGGCGACTAAGCGCCCGTTACCGAAACCGAGAGTTTCACAAACAACATAACCCCCAGCCCTTCAAGCATCTTGTCAAGCGTCCCCTTTTTCAATCGCTTCTGTCAGCTACCACAACGTAAAGATTGCTAAAAGTAAACACCCACGATCCAGCCGAGGAACTACGTAACCACAGGCTCGAGTAAAGGAGTGGTGTGCACTAAACTGCCTTAGTCAGGCGACGGGTCGTGACGAGTATCTCATGTGAAGGCAAGCAAATGTGGATGTGACGTCATTTTTACGTCAAGGATTTGATTGGTTCATGCCAACCAATGGAGAGTCGCGTTCGACCTCCATTTCCACTAGTTATCCGCCAAGAAGTTATTCCAGGTCTTGACAAGTAGTCAATGTAATTTGCGCCCCTTTGTTAGAGCCGCTGACTTATCGATCAAATTGTGAATCGCTGTATTTGTCCCCTCGTCATTAGTAAAATTAATTTAAGCTTTACTCAGCTCCTGAAATTATTCAGAGGTGACTTGTGCATGCCTTGATTGCTAAACGAGATTACAAACTCGGTTCACAGCACCTTCTTTCGCGGATAAGAACATAGCCATCTATCGGGTTACATTTTTTAGCTATTCCCTTGCTTTATTTGCAGCTAACTTGCCTGCTAAGGTGTGTCTACAATTACACTCTTCTCGTTGATCCCAATTGTTGAAAAATAAAACTATTCATCCCAAATTAGCCCGATTTTGAACAGTTATTTAACGATTGATGAAATGAAGTGTGCTATACCTCAAACTAGTTGAGATGATGGTCTTAGCAATAATTAGTCACTGATTAGGCGCGTGACTATTACGCTCACGATGTAGTGCCAAACTCCTTCACGTTTGAAACAGAAATCAGGATTTTTCTTGGCTTATGAAGACGAAAGCAAGAAAGTTACAGTTGTAAAGTTATTTTACTGCCTTGGCATCACAATAAAGCTATTTCCGATGGAAAGATAAAAAACTGAAATGTTGCGCTGTTATGTTTTGAGTAAATAAGAACTACATATGGCCCACCCAGACATGTACCGACAGAAAGTTAGATATTTTAGACAGTAATGAACGAAATTGCGGCTACCAGACCGGCATATGATACAGTCCAATCGACTAGTCAGCCCAAATCACTTGTTCAACTATGCCTCAGGCACCTAACATGAGATAGGACATAATTATTATTAATTTTTGGAGATCCACCAAGGTGCTATAATCCAAGGAATGTATTTTTATTTTAGATAGGACTTTTGGATGGTAGTACATAGCGTTAAAACCCTCCTAAACGTCTTTCCATTCATCCCTGCATGGTGACGATAGATATGTAAAAATGTGACAACTTAACACCGCATGTTATTGCAATATCAAGCCCGAATCCACGGCATTGTAAGCAACGCACAAGGTGTGAATATTTATAAGCGCAATGAGCCGCCAAGTAAGCCGCTAAGACCTGCACTACATTGAGTATTAGTGATAAGATCATGAATAACGTGAATAATTTGGTCAAAAAGTTGATTCGGCAGCAAATGCGGAACATCAGCTGCACCGTACTAGAAACTGCCAAATAGCCCCATTAATGGCAACTTTGCCAGATGTGAGCACTATCATCAATTGCACAGCACTGGCAAAAAGAAGAGCATTTCCCCATGTCTCACAATAGGCCTTAATAATTCTTGCCCATTCTGTACCTGTGGGTAGCCAGCAAGTTGTTGTGGATTTCATAAAGAGAAAGTCGAATAAATTTGAGCATAAGCTTCACTGACTCAGTCTATCAGATAAGTCTACAAAGAACTCAGACACTTACTGATTTGTACGAAGAGCAGGAATTAAAATATGGAAATGAGGTTGAGTACTTTAAAATTCTCATCCACTTACGGTACGCGAAAGATTGTCATGCAGTTATTTGGCTGTCGTTCCTGGCACCACTGATAGTTGCAAACATTTCAGGTAGGTCCGCAGTACTTTAGATAATACACCCGAAATCATTATAACGCCACATTGTGCCCAAGATTGAGTGGTACGGCTGAGACAATTAATTGTTTTCATCTATTTCTAATTATACATCATAAAACGAATTTCTACATTCTATTAACCCATTTAAGACCTTGGAACAGGGAATGAGCATGATAACGTTTTGATCTGCATAAATTTATCGCCCGGATTTTGATATCGTTTTCAGTTACCAGCTGATTTATTTCTTCTACATGTACACTGATCCGTCATATTCACGTTTCAGAGTAAATAGCCACAATTTACGCTGACTAGAGGCCCACTGGATTGATTCGATGCGACGAACGAGGCAGTGGCCAGAATGAACATAAGAGCAGGGTGTCAAGTCAGAGCAGAGGGGGAGACCTGTCTGTCTTATCTGAGCACAATCTGATGTAAGTGCTTAACTTAGTCCAGTTTGGTGCAGTCTGAAATAGTCCAGCTTAACTTAATGTGATGCTGTGATTCCAAAGTGGTATGGGCAATCGGAAATAAAACTGAGCACAATATTGCAGGCTTGCACGTCTAAGGAAGTTGCAACTGTTACCGATTCGGCAATGGCTAATGCATATAAGGTAGGCGTACAAGAGACGTGTGGAGAAGTAATTTGAGAGTAATACATGGGTGAGTATAAGGAATAGGCAACTTGCGTCCAAAGATTGTGCCTTATCAAGGACAAAACTATGGGGATAAATTTTATTGGAAAAAATAGGGCAGAAGCATCGGTCTTCTCTGCTTCGCACATCGACCCAGGATTTCACTTATCAAACAAACCGCCATGCAACAGAACCAAAAGGCGCTCAACGTAAGTTGAATGGAGTTTAGCTTCACTTGGCGGCGCATTTGGAGTTTATACTCATGGTTCCCTTCTGGCAATTCAAATTGATCTGCTCACCAGTTGCGACAGTCCTGGGATAGTGCAAATAGACGAAGAAGACGAAGCAAATTTAAAAGTGGGTACGAAATGGGAAGGAAAAGGCGTGCGTAGAAGAATCAATTATCACGTGTGTTAAATGACTACTGGCATGTCTCGTGGCAGCTCGTGGAAGATTGTGGCGTTGTGTTAGGCAGCAGTCCTAGCAGGTGATTCTGTGTGACCACAAATCATCTGCCTCGGTGGTTCTTTACCAAAAATAATGTCACGCGTAGCATGTTAATAAAAAGAACTATTGATGTCACTGCTTTCTAACTAAGACGAGATTTAGTGATTTGCAACTTGTTAGTGCAATTCGAGTCTTTTGTCAATGCAGCTAGGAGATTTCGGCTTATTAAAATAGTCTTTTAAAATGGTATTTGGTCCTAGACGTAGCTAATGCCAAATAATTGTACTCAATTTGTGACTGGAATAGGCATGCATATACGCCTTAATAAAGTGCATTGTTAAAGCACTGTTGTGTTTTGCTGGCAGCCAATAGTTCGCCCTGCAGGCCAAAAAACCTAATAACTGACATGATTTACTTGTGGCTTCCCCTTTGAATACTGCGCTTCTACCAAGCCAAGTAGTGAGAGCGACCACGTGGTTAATGATGCAATTAATGAAAGCCCACCCTCTCATTTCCTGGAATCGTAGCCCTCGCTCGTCTTTGGATTGAAAGGAAAATCAAGCCGCATTTGGGCCAGTTCAGACGTGCTTGGCATTCGTGGTTTCGAGGATTCTCTACTTTGCTTCACCCAAAAAACTTCAGTAGCATGTGGTGAGGTGATGGTTTTGAAACCATCATTCTCCTCCGTGTTCCTTCACATCCACTTGAGAAAGAGGGCCGCTGTCACCACGTGGCACCGTCAAATGAGTGGGCAGCTATTTACAAGAAAACGCATTTTAGACTCGTCAATTGGTCTCTTATACAGCATGTACTAGTGCTTCTGCATGAAATCCACGGGGCACGATTTCGGACGCTTCTTTAATTGCTGTTTACTGGTATTCTTCTCAAGATACACACGATTGACAGCTGCTTGATTGTGCAGCTCAGCGTCCCAGACACATGTGCTTGCCGCATTCTATCCTTTCCACCTCTCATCCCTATCTTTCTACAGATTATAGCATCTAATACACAGACAGCCCTCAACCAGTGTCGGCCCTTGTGCAAATCCGGACCAAAGCTGAGGGCTATGTTCGTAGTTCAAATGAATCAAATAAAGCTGTGACACAATCCAAAGGTGCGTACGAGAATTCCATGACTCCGAAGTCCAGGCCTGACGAATGCAGTCCAGCATTATTCCACTGTGATATTTTTGAGCGGGGCATATTTTCACATTCAATAAGCTTGTTTTCGTTCAACTACGGCTAAGTAAGTAATCGAATGCGGCATTCAGCGACATTAGAGGTACAGAATCATCAGGCTTGCATTTGTACGACTTTACTGCTGCTAATCAACCATAGCTTCCGCCACAAAGTGCAACCAGTGAAAACTTTAACAACGTTTGTCGAGCCGTCACAGCAAAGGGGTAAATTGTGTTTTGGAATTTGATGCGACAAATAAACACACATAATAAAATGTTAAACCAAATAGATATAGAGCACGTGGCCTAATCAAATTAAAAGACTTCGGTGCTTTCGCTGAGTGCGCTCACGCTCTTCAAAGGGCATTACTTACAATGATATCACAGCAATTTCGTCAATATTTGTTAGTGGCAGTTGAAGCTGAAGAGATATTACCTAAATGATTGTGATCGATGGTACTTGATGCAGATAAATTCGTCATCTTTGCCACCAACTCTTCGCAGAAGTGGAAATAAACATAATTTTTACTCGAAACGTTCCTTTGCAATCTGTCCACTGATGTTTGCCCGTGGTCACCATCTCACAACGACCTCACACTGTATGCAAGTGTGTAAAAAGATACATTTAATTTGGGCAATATGCCAATGCCTGATTTGCCTCGCGCATATTCGACGCTAAAAATGCCATAATTTCCATTATCAGGAACGAAGATTTACAGCATTGGGAAAATACCTAAGAGGTCGTGCACATGGTCAGCACGAAACGCAGCCGAAATAAAATCAAAACCATTGTGCTTGCGGTCGCACTTATATGGTTGGTCGTCACATTGCCGTGCAGTGAGTGCTATGAGGGCCAATCTCTGTAGAGTTGTCTGTGGGACAAATCGCTATCAGCAGAGAAAGCAACTGATGCTAGTGGGTTATTTTCTTCCTACGGGACTCCCACCTGAACACAAAAGAACCAAGTTTAGTGGTCTGGTACAGCTCGATGCTAGTCTGTGCTCCACCATCTGTCCACTGAAAAAGGCAGTCTCCACTCGAAAAATATTTGCTTGAGTTCTTACCCACTTTAACGCCTAGGTGGAAAATACTAAGCTAGGGCAGTCGCATGCGATTCACAGGCTAGACATCACCTGAAAGAGTTGGAATCACGAGGGCATTGTTAGAGATTAGCAAGCACAACTGCATGGCTAAAAGTTCAGTGAACACAAGCATCACGCGGAACAATGAGAGACAAGGCGACTAGTATATAAGCAGACACAGCTCAGCACACGATCAGTTTGAAAGGAAGCAAACGTGGGCAAGGAAATGCCTTGTGGAAGTTGGCCATGTGCGTATCCGTGGAAGTGGGCACCGTGGGGTGAGGGTGTGAAGGGCTCAAAATGGGGGCAGAAGTGGGTGTGGTGGTCTGAGCAGAAGCCGCAATGTTGGTCGCCGTGTGAGTGGTCGTGTGAGCAGAAGCCGCAATGTTGGTCACCGTGTGCGCAACCGTGGGGATGGTCGCATCAATGGTGGTAAACAGCGCACTCGACCCAAGATGTGCTTACACTGACGCTCGCGATGAAGTCTCCACACGCCACAATGGTGAAGGAGCTGGCTGGCGATGTACAAGCTCTATTCTACCTCTATCTTGCTTAGGGCTCTTAAGGAATGCTATTGTTTCTGATTAGTGCTTGCAACTGCTTAATATACGATTAGATACCAGTACATGAACCTACACCATTCTTCTCTTTGGGTTTTCTTTTGGGTACACAAGATGAATTGGGGAATTAGAAGTCCTCTGTGAGCTTTCAACTAAGGACCATATTGCCTAAACTGGTGAAATTACTGCCACAAGCGTTATGTCCTTCTTTGTTACTTGAAAGCCATGAGCACAGACCTTGATTTGCAGCACATTTTAGGATGGAAATATGACCCGCGCGTGACAATGCAAGGCACACCTAAGGTATGCCTTTGGTCACGCCATTCGCCTTCACTAACCTCCCTTTAATTAAATGCGTCTTACTTGGTCTGCCTACGTAATCACGACCCGATAACTCATCGGAAAATGCACTGATGCAACCAATGCGCAGCACATTCACCGATGGAGTTATTCACTTAGGTGTGTGTCAGTAGAGCCACCCTAGGCAATTAATGGCACCCACAATACATGCAATGTGGGCTTTTTAAACCGAAACAGAGGTGATGCTAAAAGATCATCTCTGCTCACCTTTTTGATTTCCCTGATAAAATCAACTTCTTACTTGACTTTAGCGAATGCAGCGGAAATTGCCACACCTCAAACCATTAGTTGCTACGCCCATGATTACTCACGATATTTCGTGTCACACACGTTAGCACTTTTACAGCAAACGCCATGGTCGAACACGAACATAAGAAGCAATCTATGAGTAGCTTTGCCCGTATTTCCCTAATAGGCCATACAAGACTGCCATATCTGTGCATCAGTGCAAATTTACTGGAAATCATCTGTTGCAGTCAGTAAAGAAGGATGGTTACATGAAGAAATAGGGGCAGATTTAAAAAAGAGGGCAACAATCATGCCGCAACTGTGGCCCTCATTGCACCAGCGCTTTAATAAGACTGCCATATCTGTGCATCAGTGCAAATTTACTGGGCATCATCTGTTGCTGTCAGTCAAGAAGGATGGTTAAATGAAGAAATTGGGGCAGATTTAAAAAAGAGGGGAACAATCATGCCGCAACTATAGCCCTCATTGCACCAGCACTTTAAAACCACGTTATTGCCCAATTCCTATCCTCAAAGGGAATCGAGGAGAACAAATNACGTGTTTTTTAACTGAGTAAGGATAGGAGCCAGAGCCGCAGGAGGCACTGTTAATCGGTGCACAGTACCCTCTCCTCAACTAATGAATAGTCTCTTTACATCGTAATAATTTAGAGCATTTATTTCTCTTTTCTGCTACTGGTCTCAGGCTGCTGAATGGAGCGTGCTGCCAACGCATTGATAGATGTTACATATCACAGCAACTTGTTATCACGACGAAAAGCTTAATTGTTACCTTTTCCTCCTCTCCACTCTCGGGACCAGTGCGGGTCGCCCGTCCGCAAATTCAGGTGCAAGGTAAAACTTGGCCCCTGATTTCAACTTCACATCGCACTTTGTTCAAAGGGACCCCTATGTCAGAAAAATTCCGATTTAAATTTAACAAGCACACATCCTTCACTATTCTTACATACATGGGGCTTTCAATGCTAGGCACGGAATTCTGCCTGTGTTCTTAAATAAACATTCTTAAATGTGTTCTAACCACATTTATTTAAAACAGAACATTTAGCTATCCAGAAATATTTACTGTCGCGTGCTATTCATCTTTCACAGATATCGTATCAAACCGCAAAACACTCGCCCAGCAGCTGCATTTACAACTGTTGACATCAAAACTTCTCCTCATCATGTCACCTAAGCGGTAAGGATAGCTGCATTCTTTGGCCACTCCATCGTAATGTTGTGTATTTTTCGTTTATTAGCTTTGCGTTCTCGCTAGAGCAAAAGATAAGGCAAAAGTTGGAAATGAGCGTCTGCAGTAAATGCTTGCCCTTGGTGGCTTGCGTGATAGGCACAAGCAAACTCGAATTGATGCTTTGTGTCATGGCACTTACATTTGGTGAATGAGCCCCTTAAGGAGCTTCATTGAGCACACGAAGGCATCGTGCTACGCCTTTTCCATGACAATCCCTTAATTATATTTACCGCCTCCAGGTACCCATATTAAGAATAAAAAATACCTTGCCACGAAAATTTGTGAAAGGTTTATATGGTGTTATCCTCACAAATGTAAGCTTCTCCATTTCTGTACATGCATATGACAAGCGCAGACGAAGAAACAGCAGGCTAATCTTTTGCCATCCACACAGGGAATTTTAATACATCAGCTAATTTAACACCCTTTTAAATTGACTAGTGGATTCCATCAACCCATATTAATAGTTAAGCTGTCTAATATGCAAAAGCGTTTTGAGAAAAGGGTAGCGTTCATTACCTAGACTTATTAACCATGCAACCTACTGACGGGCATGGAAACCATTCCTTCGCCTTACCGGAACTTGGGTCGATTCCAAACATTGTCTCTGGACCAAGTCTTGCCATTTAAAGCGCAGCAGGGCCACTCATTTCTTCCTAGCCCACAACTCGGAGGAAATTTCTTCTTCCTGAAAACCATTTAAGAGTGCACTAATTCATGTTTGGAGGAGGTGGAGGAGATTCTAAGCCGACCTGCATTATTGTCGTGTCCGTCGCTGCTTTAATAACAGCCCTTTAGCAACAGCAGTGTCTGCGGCATTATCCTTCTTCCTACTCTGTGAGGTGTCACCACCAAGGCCTTGGGGAATGGTTCACGAAATTGTGCTAACTTGTTTACTGCTAACATTGAATAAGTAGCAGCTGCGTTTTCAAAGGGTCTAGGCAAAGGAATTGGCAGTCTCCAATGAGCCCTCATGACCTAAGGCCAAAAAGAATTGTATTTAAATAAAATTGCTGCATATTTGCACTACTTCTTGTCTAAGTTTTAATTCCATCCAAGTGATTTTTATAGACATTTCCTGGGAAAGCAATCACCATCGCAGTTTCATATGATTAGCCAGAGGGACGAGCGGACCATTGCAAGCCAATATTTCGCGGCTAATACTACATATATGTTATTAGTAAGTAGGACCACCCATAATTTGCCCACCTCTGTGCCTAAAATTCTTGGCCTCATGGTAAATTTCAAACCACTTGCGTCCTCTGGTCACGTTTTAGGAAGAGGAAGTGTTTTACCATACACTATGTCTACCTAGAAACCATGGACTGTAACGAAACCCAGCATTTTATATTTTTGTCCAGCAGAAGCCCTGATGCATGAGTTTCAATGGCATGATTTAATGCAAGCTGTTATGCATGAGTTTCAATGGCATGATTTAATGCAAGCTGTCTGAATGACCCTAATTCCACTGCAGCTAACCCTTAACTTACCCGATATTTCAATCGCCCTTGGCATGCGCTGCCCAACCTCCCCTCGTTAAAAGCGCATCAAGCAAGTAAAGGTAACTGATACGTAAAAGGCATTAAGCAGCGTTTGAGCAAAAAGAATTTTTTCTCATAAATGCATATGAACGCTGCTACGATTAGCTCTACCATGATATAAGTGGCGCAACCAATTTGGAATGATGTCACTTTATCTCCGCCTATTTTCTCATCACTAACATGGATATGATACCACAATTAAGTTTCCTCTTAAATTCGTACACTACTTGTTAGACTGGGAAATGAGACGCCATTCTAATGCCATGCAAACATTTAATTGCAATTTTCTATGACATTACAGGTCACTAATTTTGGCAAGCAGCCTCGTAAGCATTGCCAGTGAGGCTAAAACTGCAAACGAGTTGTGGCTACGAACAATCTGAAGCGGCATAAACAGCAAACATCATTCCTTCCTTTCATATGTGTTTTATCGCAATCCTAAAGCAGCCTGCATATCATCGGTCAGTCTGTGCATCCCAAATCTAATGTCAGCTATATATCTTCCGGTCTGATTCTTCTGATTGACCTTTCCCATATGGCAACCAAATAATTGAAATCAAAGCATGCATGTTTCAGGCGGGATGCGAGGTAAATGTGATCGCTCAATTGATTGTCGTGCAAGTCAACTTTAGATGCTTGACATGTAAACAGTAAAGACCTCCATGAGAAGGACATATAGGATATGGTGGTACACGTATAGGTTCTGCGTTGTGGTGGTGGAGGTGGCGTAATATCCAGTGACACAATAGCTAAACTGATCATCTGTCGCGCCCACCACTCATGACTTCAGTAGCCACATTGGACCAATAAGTATAAGTCCAGACAATCTGTCTCCTTGTTATTATGATATGCTATGTTAAGGGACGATGATGCAGCATATGTGGTGACACTTTAGCTATTTATGATTTTCTGTTTTCAATGGCAAAGTTAAAGGGATGGTGGTCACGTAAGCTTTTCCATTTTGCATACTTGCAATCGTAGAACCCTTTTTAGTCTTCGATTACCATATAGTGTAAGATTTCTGATTAGCGACTTGCATAAGGTCGTCAAGTCATTTGCGATAGGATGTAGTGAGGTGGAGTAGAGTGCGCACAGTAGGCAGGATTAAATAGATTTTAATGTCTTTGTGGATATACGGAACATGCATAGTGCCATTTGTGCTAAGTCTTTCCAGCTTAGCAACAAAATTTGTTCCAGTGTTTTCTCTGGCAGAATGGTCCGCTAATTGACATGAGATAATGCTTGCCTCTGAAGCTGTATACGCTTTGATTTCCTCTTCATCACAACTGCATTCATTCCCCAATTTTTCACACCTTATCCTTTCTTAGGGTCTTACATGCAATCTTTGATTTTTTTATTTAGTTCCTGCGAACTCTGTCGTGCTCTGCCTTATCTCTCAGTGTTGAAGCCTATTCCGTCAGCTACACACAGGTAGTGTTACAAAATTGTCATTCCGTGCTCTCTCAACAGATCATAGCAATCTAAGTTTACCTCAGAAGTAGCGTCAAGATCTGTCACTTATTATAGAGAACTTACGAAAATAGCCGTCATATTTGAGCGCTGAGCGAAAATAATGCAAGAATCCTTAGCCGCAGTTTAAAGTGAGGCATTATTGCATCCTTGAACATTTAGAACCATCCATATCGACTTTACTAGAAGGTAACTACGAGTCAGCTACGAAGCACGGTCAGCCATATTTAACTAGGCTTTAGCCATTAGTGTTAAGCCCTGCAACGCTTTCTCTGACAAAAGACCATGTGTCCCTGATGCTATCCATTTCATGCAACTAGTTGCCAAGCCAGCAAATTTCAGCACAAGTTCCTTAGACAACAAGGAATACCATATGCTTTAGGCAGAATATTGGTTATAGATGGACCCATGGTAGTTTACAGGAAGCCGTTTCAAGACCGCTGGCAGAAGAGCTTCACGTCAGCGTCGATTGCAGCCATGGTGATTTTCATCACTTTTGGCATGCTTAACGTGACGGTTGCAGCAATGGGCGTATGTAAACAGGCTGATAAGTTGGTAGGAAGAAAAGAGGGAAGACGAGCAGTCAGGGTGTCCTACTTCGATTTGGCTGTATGAATAGCACTCCCAGTGCTAAGCCTTCTTGCTCAGCTCCGATAGGGTACTGTAGTAGCTCTCGAACAAAATTAGCTTTTACGTCCTCATATGCACTTTATTTACTATTAGTTTGACGCAATCAACTGTCCTGCCTACACACATGCCATCACCATCGCTACTTTACTGGACTGACACCCATTAAATGTTGCTGCATCAGCAATGCTAAGTAAACTCACTAACCTAATGACCGGAGGATTTGGGGTAGAAAGTGAGAGGCTTGCTGACAATTCTTTGGGCTAGTCAGTGGCTGTCCCACTACCTCACCATTTTACATCTCCGTTTTTTCTGCTTTCCTAAGATAATTAAGCAAGTCCAATTAACACTCTCTGAACTCCGAGTAGGCGGTCAAGTCACATCGATAACCATGCCCCACAAGTTTGCGTGTTTATTAGGAGGAGGCATTGGGTAAGTAACCTTGACCTTAGTAGAATATAGGACATAAGGAAATCTTAGCTCTCAGTGTTGAAGCCTATTCCGTCAGCTACACACAGGTAGTGTTACAAAATTGTCATTCCGTGCTCTCTCAACAGATCATAGCAATCTAAGTTTACCTCAGAAGTAGCGTCAAGATCTGTCACTTATTATAGAGAACTTACGAAAATAGCCGTCATATTTGAGCGCTGAGCGAAAATAATGCAAGAATCCTTAGCCGCAGTTTAAAGTGAGGCATTATTGCATCCTTGAACATTTAGAACCATCCATATCGACTTTACTAGAAGGTAACTACGAGTCAGCTACGAAGCACGGTCAGCCATATTTAACTAGGCTTTAGCCATTAGTGTTAAGCCCTGCAACGCTTTCTCTGACAAAAGACCATGTGTCCCTGATGCTATCCATTTCATGCAACTAGTTGCCAAGCCAGCAAATTTCAGCACAAGTTCCTTAGACAACAAGGAATACCATATGCTTTAGGCAGAATATTGGTTATAGATGGACCCATGGTAGTTTACAGGAAGCCGTTTCAAGACCGCTGGCAGAAGAGCTTCACGTCAGCGTCGATTGCAGCCATGGTGATTTTCATCACTTTTGGCATGCTTAACGTGACGGTTGCAGCAATGGGCGTATGTAAACAGGCTGATAAGTTGGTAGGAAGAAAAGAGGGAAGACGAGCAGTCAGGGTGTCCTACTTCGATTTGGCTGTATGAATAGCACTCCCAGTGCTAAGCCTTCTTGCTCAGCTCCGATAGGGTACTGTAGTAGCTCTCGAACAAAATTAGCTTTTACGTCCTCATATGCACTTTATTTACTATTAGTTTGACGCAATCAACTGTCCTGCCTACACACATGCCATCACCATCGCTACTTTACTGGACTGACACCCATTAAATGTTGCTGCATCAGCAATGCTAAGTAAACTCACTAACCTAATGACCGGAGGATTTGGGGTAGAAAGTGAGAGGCTTGCTGACAATTCTTTGGGCTAGTCAGTGGCTGTCCCACTACCTCACCATTTTACATCTCCGTTTTTTCTGCTTTCCTAAGATAATTAAGCAAGTCCAATTAACACTCTCTGAACTCCGAGTAGGCGGTCAAGTCACATCGATAACCATGCCCCACAAGTTTGCGTGTTTATTAGGAGGAGGCATTGGGTAAGTAACCTTGACCTTAGTAGAATATAGGACATAAGGAAATCTTAGCGCAGCCCAGTGTTCGCGAATGTGCGCATATTTGGTCTGCAGAAAGAAGCACTTTCTTTCTCTACTTGTCGACTTGACCCACATTTTCTGGGACTTAATATCACACTGGATTCGCGCAATACGCACTCACTTGCCTATCCACGACTACATGCACGCCTTTCTAATTATCTATTTCCTCACACGTCTCTGCACCTATTCCTCTGCACATCCATTTCTGAAGCACCACCTAGCTGCTGCTTACGATGATGGCAGTGAATGTAGCTTTACCTTTCTCCCCATTATTATTTTCATTTTATGGGCTTTATTTGGCTGAAAAGTGCCAGAGCCAGAGTACAGTTCTCTTAAGCGACACACAGTGGAAGGCCTTGCATTAGGGTGGAAAGTATGTAATGGGGAAATATTTTTCGGCTAAGCTTCGAACTGCATCAAATTGCGGTAAATGGGGTAGAAGGACTTCAGTTTTAATTGCTATTTTCCACATACCACTTAAAAATCATGCTGGTGGTAAAAAAAGCACGCATTACCGCACAGAAAGCAGGCACAAGCTGAAAAGTTGAAGCCTCAACCTTAAATTGTGAGCAACTGCGGGTAGATTATCGCACTGGTCATTTAATAATTTGTCTACACAGTCAAGTTACTTAAGACTTTTCACATGGAACGGCATTTTGCCATCACAACGTCTTCGAATTTTATGCAGCAAATGCGCCTAGCTTAACAAAACAGATTAGACCCGTTTGTTAAAGCAAGCATGCTCAAAGTTCAGCCATTATGGTTGACTGAAACGTCACAGCATAGTAAAGAGTTAGTGACACACACTCAAAGGAAGTTAAAGCCACTCTACAGATCTGCACAAACTGCGATGGATAAATGCTTGCTTGACCACCTTTTAAGTTGAACAATGGCATCCATAATTGCTCCCTTGAAATAGCAAGAAGACACAGCTGTAGCCCATAGTAGAGAACTGGAAGAATCCGCTAAAATGTAACAATGGCACGTGAGAATCCGTCTGTTTGCCACTTTTGATAAAGGTGGGATTCGCTAAAACTTAGTGCAAAGACAACGACGACTGAATCTGGCATGTTCATTACTAGTAGAATTTAGTGTGGTAGTTTAAAAAAGCCCTATGCACGTTTTTGCCCGTTCCAGAACAGTGAACTTGAGTTCGATCGAGATAAAGCCACCCTGAATAAGAAGCTCAATGCAAAGAATGTCACTGTTACAGGCTGACCAAGGAGGGGTAAACACCGATCTCTTACTCTGTGGAGTAAGTAACCGTGCGTAGTGTAGCTGTGGCCGCAACTTAATAGAACCAACAATAAATTAATCCACCTTAGTCATCAGAACCATTTGCACACAGCCACGATTTCTTAGGGAACCCCTCATCTTCTAGGATAAATGCTTATGCAAAGAAGTAGTAAGGAATTTAAAATAACCTTGGGGCATGACTGATCCACTAGGAAGGGAGCACATTAGGCTGAAACGGTATCAGGGTTGTTGATAGGGATGCTTTCTAATTCACTGCTCTGAATAAAATGACTTGTGACAATGATATTATGATCGAATTCGAGTAAAATGGAGAAAAAACGCAATGGATACAGAACCAAATATTTGAAACACTAAGGCCCCTCGGTAAATCATGCAACAAGCACAAAGAGGCTACGTGCGCTTCTTAAGCTATTTCTGCACCGTTCTAGCCCTTCAAAGCGTCAATTACAAGCAGTCTTCTGTCCAAATCGTCGGCAGATTTAGAGTTCATCTCTTTCTGAATTAATAAGTACGTCATAGGGCTTAGCTTCTGTGTCACGGTGGGAATTATGTCAAGAGGAAGTAATCCGCTAGCGCTAAATGGCTATTTTGGCTGCTGGTGATTTGTCTCAACGCCAACGGGGCACAAATTGGCCTTCATAACACTTGCTGCGCGGGCGATGTGATGACCAGTCCAACAAGTGCAACTATAAGCGCTACGGTTTTGTTTAGCTGGCTACATTACGTACTGGCAACACACACGGCACCTTGGACATTGTTTTCAATGTTAAAATTATTTGTTCCTAACAAAGGGACTTAAGACATTTTCTCTCGTCGAATTGGCAAGTCATACGTTGAAGCCATGCCAAAATGCAATGTGGTACCCTCCCGAATTCGGCTTTTTAACCACACATTTACCCTTAGTCGCTTAAAGGTTGACAAGGTTTATACTCCTACAACTTGGTGCACTGAGCCTCAATAATGTTGTAAGACATATTCTCACCAAAAATGGTAGAATTCCAACACATTTGTCAGGCTGAATGTGGAGCCGTTAGGTAAGTGTAGGAAATACTGTGCAGATTAAAAGCATCGTTTAATCAAAAGAATTGTCATTCATTCTCAGCGTGAGTTCAAATTTGTTGGAGCAATGCAATAGACATAAAGTGAAGAATTCACACATGTCAGTAGGGGTATTGACGATAGCTATTGCCAATTCGTTTCGGAGGCGCTGGGTTTTCAGCTTCCCTTTAGGCACGAATTTTACCTCCTAATATGCCTTCTTTGCAGCACTGCGTAAGTAATTCTTGGTCGTAAGGATCGCAGCACACAGGATTGCACGTAGTTTATCACGGTTGCTTCTATTTATTCATACTATCACTTGTGTAAAGATTTTATTGCTGGAACCTATCACGACCTTTAAGAAACACAGCACTTTAGACTGTGAAAATAAGCGTGCAACCGCAAAGGGCAAAGTGTAGTAGATGCATTTTCTCCTTGCGGACTCATACCACTTCGAGTTACAATAGTGTTTTTTAAAAATTGGCCCCAAACCGTAGATTATGCCTGCATCATTTAACTAGCATCAGTGACTGCGGTATGTAAGGCGATAGGGGATATGAAAGAGTGGACGCAAAATGGTGTGATGGGTACTTCAAGGTCAGTGCTTTGTGGTGATGACAACTGAGGCCATCCTGAAGAACTTTGGTGTCGGTAAAGTCAACGGTATAATGGCCGTCGATTGTAGGTCTATGGTAATGGTGTTTCCCAGCAGTCGGTCATAGCTGCAGGCAGTCGATCCGACACTTAAACATCACATGCTAAATTGTGATATGCAGATAGCAGCCACACACACCCCTGGCTATAAATCGTTTTTAAAAGGGGCACCACTCAAAAGTTCAATAAGCCTCCTGTTTTTTAGCAACAATATTCACAGCAATGCACATTGCAAATTTTAATTACACTCTATCCCAGTGATGCCACAAGAAGCTGTCAAATGATTCCTGACCTGCAAACACTCAGCACTAATGCAGCAGTCACGAATTTTACCTCCTAATATGCCTTCTTTGCAGCACTGCGTAAGTAATTCTTGGTCGTAAGGATCGCAGCACACAGGATTGCACGTAGTTTATCACGGTTGCTTCTATTTATTCATACTATCACTTGTGTAAAGATTTTATTGCTGGAACCTATCACGACCTTTAAGAAACACAGCACTTTAGACTGTGAAAATAAGCGTGCAACCGCAAAGGGCAAAGTGTAGTAGATGCATTTTCTCCTTGCGGACTCATACCACTTCGAGTTACAATAGTGTTTTTTAAAAATTGGCCCCAAACCGTAGATTATGCCTGCATCATTTAACTAGCATCAGTGACTGCGGTATGTAAGGCGATAGGGGATATGAAAGAGTGGACGCAAAATGGTGTGATGGGTACTTCAAGGTCAGTGCTTTGTGGTGATGACAACTGAGGCCATCCTGAAGAACTTTGGTGTCGGTAAAGTCAACGGTATAATGGCCGTCGATTGTAGGTCTATGGTAATGGTGTTTCCCAGCAGTCGGTCATAGCTGCAGGCAGTCGATCCGACACTTAAACATCACATGCTAAATTGTGATATGCAGATAGCAGCCACACACACCCCTGGCTATAAATCGTTTTTAAAAGGGGCACCACTCAAAAGTTCAATAAGCCTCCTGTTTTTTAGCAACAATATTCACAGCAATGCACATTGCAAATTTTAATTACACTCTATCCCAGTGATGCCACAAGAAGCTGTCAAATGATTCCTGACCTGCAAACACTCAGCACTAATGCAGCAGGCCATGTGGATCTGCTTCATCAAAATAGTCTAATGCCAGTGCATTCAAATTAGCACTAACCTCTCCTTCTCGTGTACTGCTGAATAATTGGGCAGCGGTGTGCCTGCAGTTGCCCCCGTTTTATGCTGCACACATTAACGAAGCTTGAAACCCTGATTGGTACAGACTGCTAATTGGTTTGCTTCTCGTCGTCCCAAATAATGCCAGATATGACAAGATCAACTTGAACTACCTTACACGTGTGCCAAAGCGAATGATAAATGTAGGTTCTGTGTCTTTCGTGCCCTGCCAGTGCATGCGATATCATGTTGTCCAACTTAAGCCGCATGGCAGAGCATTTGTCCTCTACTGTTTTTACAAGGCGTTTTCAAAACTTTTTTGCACAAAACCCGTCTTTTTGGCATAACAATAATCCGAGGGTTCATTTAAAATTCCGTCAGCCTGTCCTAGTGTTAGGTGAAATAAAGGGTTCAACGATTCGGGGCATTTAAGCGGCTTTAATATATGCCGCATGGTCGCATTTTTGCTTGTATTAATTGCAAAATTTGCGCCAGAGAAAGCTTGCGGTAGAAGTCTTTTGTAGGATAGAAGTATGGATCTATACACAACTAATTGAAGGGCTAACAGATCCATCAAAAGCAAGCTTTAAATGTAGTTTGATTTCTTTTTCAATACACAAACTACCAAACGAAATCTGTTACAATATATTACTTGAAAATTTTTCTGGAAATAAAATTGATTGTTTTCCTTGCAATAAAACCCCTTAACGCAATGCGAATTTTGATGCACCTTTAGTGGTGGCGCCTACTTTTGATGTGTCTTTTCACAGCAAAGTAGTGGCATCAAATGTCTACAAATAAAACACAACTGTTCATTTTCGAATGAAGAGCATCTTTACCCGCATTATCAATAAAATTGCAGGCAAAACTGCGTGAAGATGACAGAGGAAGCAGAGTAGTAGGACTTCCGAAATGACAGCTGCAGGCTTTGCTTACTGCTCAAAGAGTAAACTCACTGCTTCCCACTTGTTAAGGTTATACAAATAATTTGAAGTCGCCAGTAACTGTGGCACGGCACCACCTCATCACCATCCTAAGCCTGTGAAGTCGGCACTCCAAGTAGGTTCTTTGATTGGAGACCAGCGGAAACAAAGGGAAAGCGAGACAGAAGACGGTAGATAGGTATGTCCAGATTTCAACCGATCCCACCTATTGCAAAGAGATGTGCACTTGGTAATAAATGCAGACGCTTTCACACACGAAACAACTAAAATATAAAATCAGGAACGATCATATGATTCCCTTTGCTCAAGTCTATTGCGTGTTTTGTAGGCAATGTTGCACCACTTAAACTGCTTGAGTAGCATTGTGTACGACACCCTGACCACTTTCCTGGTTGTTATGGTACTAGTTCGGAGCACAGCAATGATCCTAAATGCAGTTTTGGTCCTGTGTCGAAGTTGTGCCAGCATCAGCACCATTTAAGCAATAATATATCGAGAGAGTTCATTGATAATTATCACGCCCTTCTATTTATATAGTTCCATTTAACTACACACCCACACGGTGGTGGATAGGTGGTTTATCTCTCAAGTGCGAGTACACTTTTGCGCGCTCACTTGCTTGGTACACCTGTACGAGTGCATAAAGCAGCTCCGTTACAAGCTTTGGCACATGTGTAACGGTTGCCACAGCTGTTCTGCAACACACTGCAACAACACACTCTTCCTTATTTACTCACCAAAAGAGCGTTTGTGACAAACCTGCACAATGTGTCGCTAGCGAAAGCAAACGAGAGTTAAAGGAATAACTAATCTACACCAGAAGGTATAGTTAATCTGCTTAAATTCATTTGGAGGATGTGAACGGGTAAGGAATTAGTAGTCTTCAATGAGCCCTCATTACCTAAGGCCAAAAAGAATTATTCTTAGATAAAATCGCTGCATATTTGCACTACTTTTGTCTAAGTTTTAAATCTATTTAAATGATTTTTATAAACCTTGCCTGGGAAAGCATTCACCATTGCAGTTTTATATGATTAGCCAGAGGGATGAAAGGACCGTTGCAAGCTCACATTTCGCGACTAAAACTACATAGATGTTATTAGTAAGTAGGACTACCCATAATTTGCCCACATCTGTGCCTAAAATTTCGGCCTCATAGTGTATTTTATATCACTGATGTCCTCTAGTCACGTCCTAGAAAGGGGAAGTGTTTCACCATGCACTGTCTACCTAGTAGCCATGGGCTATGAATAAACCCGGCATTTTGGGTATTTTGCCCAGCAGAAGCCCTATTGTGAATTTCAATGGCATGAATTAATGCAAGCTATCTGAATGACCCTAGCTGCACTGCAGCTAACCCTCAACTTACCCGATATTTCAATCGCCCTTGACATGTTCCGCCCAACCTCTCCTCGTTAAAAGCGCATCAAGCAAGTAAAGGTAACTGATTCGTAAAAGGCATTAATCAGCGTTTGAGCACTATAACCTTTCGTTTTTATAAATGCATATGAACGCTGCTGCGATTAGCTCGCATTAAACTCAGTAGATCTGCATTGATATGCAAGAGGCATTTTCCAATGCGGTTTCCTTCGATCCTGTTTGAACTCTGATTCGTAGACTAATCTTCGCACAATGGAGGGATGGCGAAAGTGTTGAAAGCATCTATCACTTTGATTTTGATTTCAAAACTACAAAAATCAACAGGAATTCGACGTTTGAGTTTTAATTTTAAGTCAGACTTTAGAGCAATTGTGCACCACGAATTGCTATTTGTTATCCCAAGGGTCTCCTTATGTCCCTACTCGACTTAATGCACTGGACCAAGTTCTTGCAATATTTAAATTTAGTGACCATTCACGGTCTATACCTCTTTTGTCGTAGAGATTTTGTTCTATACTTTTCAAACGAAAATGCTTTAAGCGAACGGGACTTCGCATCGCTAAAGAGTCACCATAAATCCCTGAGGCAGTCAAGCGTTCTGAACGCCCATGCACCTGGTTCTTATACCTGCCCTGAGCATCGCCAACAGAAACCTTCACTTTTTTAGCCGACCTGCTCCAAGGGCAGGAAGGAAAGAATCTAGAAAGTATCATCACTGATAAAGTGGAAGTCGGATAAATGGAATTTGGGGCAAAAATAATGAATACGCGGGTAGTTAGAAAGAAGTACAGGTCACGAACTGCGAGTATTTAGGAAATGTGTCGACCATGATGTAAGCCAGTCGCTTCCCGTTGCAGCTTTGTCTTAAAAGCAACGTAGAGTTAAGGACATCTAATTTCTAGCATTGTAGGCCTTTGCTCTTAGGACTGTTTGAGAAGGCTTTCTTTCCCTCTCAGGTTTCTCTTACGTTTAGCTTACTCAAATGTATATGCTCTTAGGTAATAAATAATTTCCTTTAATGAAAATCAAAGTTTATGGCGTTGATAAAATTCACCACCTCTTTCTGTACCAATTACACCCATTCCGCAGAACGTGACCACTTTTTCAAACTGCCAGATATTTTATGTCTAATAACTGATTAAACGAGCACACTTTCCCATACTTCACTATATTTTCTCGACTAAAACTCCATTGCACACCTGGTAGGTGAGGCGCTCATTAACTGATATTTTTAAGTTTACGTTATGAGCGACTGGACCAAAGATAGTCTGTGCCATTCCCAACATGTCCCTCATTTTAAGCTGTTTCGGTTTCGTTGACGAATTCGCTTGCTTAACTCGCTGATTACTGTTGATAAACTCATTTTAAAATTGGCATCAAATTGCACCCTATTTTCTCAAAGGTTATTGGACATTAACATGCGGACGCAACCCATGTGCTAACACCACGACGATATCAATGAAACAGCCTCGTCAAAGGCAAGATACATTTAAAATTTGCGAATCTGTCACGCCATCAGCCTATGCTAGTGTGAGGAGACAGAACACTTAAACACCAAAAACGTGGGTGAGGTAAACCTCTGGATAAATACTTAGCACCACTTCTTAAAGCCTCTGAATGTTTTAGGAGCGAAAGGTAACACTGAACAAGGAAATCATTGCTTTTGGTTCGAGCTAGCCGGAATAAAATAAATTGCCTTAAGGACCATATGATACTCTAAATTGGTCACTTAAAGTTCGTGATGAACATCTGCATTATGGCCGTCCTTGTTCATAAAAGGCAATTCAAGCGTTCGCACAGTAATTTTATCCAATCGGCGTTAATGATGCAGCATAACGCTTAAAGTAGTGTGCGTCAACCTACCTGAAAAGGGAATCAGCATGACAACTAGCAGTAAAACAAGGAATGATCCTTCTTGATGTACTTTATCTTTCATCCCTACCAAAACCTCACCACTTGCCCGCCAAGTACGCCTAAATATATTGTTTCATCAGTTACAACGAAACCGATCTTGAAGCCAAATGTGATGACCACTGGCTAGAAACCATCAACATTACACGATGACAGCTATATGACTTTAGTGAGAGACCCAGCTCAGTCGTCGGTATGTTTGGTTGGAATTGAGTCCTGTCAAACAACTCGGCTTTGACCTGACAGGGTGTAATTGCGTCATGTTCGGTTACTAAGGCCGTTCCATTCTGAGGTCAGGGGGTTGGGGCTAAGTCAACCCAGCGAATCTCATGACTGCGCCCCATGATATGTATAGTTGTGTCCAAATAGTGATCTCGGATTTGGTAAATCTTTGAAGCAGGCAAAGCTAATGTTTATTGTAACGGCTCAGTTTATTGTAAATTATCCATTTTTGTTTATATCCGTGTGCTCCTCTGTGAGCACATCCTACATACTGTGTCAAGAAGGCAAAATGCAGAGCAGCCTTTATGGAATGAGCTAGACAATCGCCAGTTTAAGCCAGGCACCAAACAAACCCGAGACCGCCTATTGCCTTCCAGTAAGGATCAGCCCAATGATCACAACAGATTGCGAGTGTTTCATGAAAACCATTAGAAG
>LWMJ02000407.1:20629-62243 GCA_001693035.2 Taenia asiatica | reverse complement strand
CAACAGCCTGACGACCTGCATAACTTTGACACCACTCAGCCAAATCCTTCAAAAAGCTACGAGGAAAGTAGAAACTACCCCGTGAGTCAACGTGAGAAGCGGGTAACCGAAAGACTTAGGCAGGTTAAAATCAGCAAGCTTGGCAACACTTCTACTAACATCGATTGACGCGTTTCGAAGTGTTATATAGAGGTGGATAATGCGCCTCATGTGGCAATACCGAAGAGCTTGCAGCATTTGGTACATGATCACCCAGATGAAAAATAAGCAAAGGTGACAGTCTGGTGTTCTTATAATTAGAATCTTAAATCCCGCCTGGAGTCCATAGTTGAATGTTCAAAACTTTGGTACAGACGGCAGTCACCTAGAATAACATGCTCTATACTGATTAAGGTAATCAGTTTTCGGGATTTACGCCGCAATAATCAGGTATTTCGGTTCCTTCAGAAGTGTAATGTCCCTGAGAGCAGTCGAAGAGGGATTTCAGAGGGAACGCTCAAGTTTAATTTGCTTCAAGGCCTTTAGCTGTCTTAACTTCAGGTCGAGACATTTGTGAGCCACATCGTACGTGCCTAGAATGGTAGGGTGAATGCTTCTGTCAGGCCTTCGTGTTCCAACATGACTACAAAATGCTCAGAATAAAGTTAAAACCGACGTTGCTTATGATCAGTTGTTTGAGGATTATCCATGTCCCATTTTAAGCAGTACCATACTTAACATCTGTTTCAATTTGTTTAGTCGCAGGACAAACGAAAAATTAAGGCAAGTGAAACTCTTGCACCGACAATTTTCTGATTAGTGTAACAAAACTTAAAACTAAAAGAAAAATTTAAAGACTTCTTTTCAGTTACTTAAAAAACTGTTATTTTATTCATTAGTTTGCCTATTTTTAGCCAAATGGATGCCCTGCCGGAATGGTTAATCAAGACAAACTCCGGCAGATGATTCTTCCTTTCCATCCATTACTTTTTCACCACCCCTGCTGAGACGGGCTGAGGTTTTTAGACATCGTTATTATGATCACACAGGTTGTATAGTAGCAAAACCATGGATATTACACAAAGTCCGGAGACCCAACTTGCACACTTACGACCAGGGTTAAATGTCTTCGCTGCCACTGAACTACAGGATCACTCTTAAATAACAAAAGTGTGATGAAATTTTAACATAAGTATGTGCTTGGTATTAAGGAACAAACCAATCACCAGAGGCTGTTAAATGAAGCCAAGGAGGGGTTGGTTGCTCATCAGAATCTTACAAAATAATAGAAACTCATTGTAATACTTTGTTTGCTCGAACTGCCGGTTTCGGTCACTTAGGTGACTATATTGTACTAACCGGTTGATCGGCCCCCGGACCGTGCCAACGACCCCCAGGCCCTCTGTTTCCAGAATATATATTCTGTCCCAGTACTATGCCTTCTTTTACCTTAAAAGGAGCCTTGGGACGCTACATTGGTGGCAGTGGAAAGCGGACTCGACTTTGATGGATTTTATCCTGCTCCATACCGCTTCTGGTAAACTTTGGCGGTGTGAAAGAAGTGCAAGTGCTACGGATGAGAGAATCTCTTACAACCCGTAAGAGAACGGCTGAGATCGACGTCCATCTTCGGCACCTCCCACGTCCTCGTGTTCTGCAAGGAAGCTATTAACAACTGAAGCGTCACTAGCCGTGAACTCCATGTCCAGTAGAACTGCCAATAGGGATCAGCGAAGTTGTGGTCATGCATCCTCCGCAAGCTCCCTCCTGTTATTGGGCAACTCACCTATCTTCGTCAAAATGTGTATCTGCAAACAGAGAATGTGCAGGACGCCATTCGATAGCATCGTCTTATGCTTCGCACACTTGGGTCGTTTGCATTTTGTTCCTATGAGGCCCGATTGCCCTATTTGCCCAGCGTTCTTCCACGGCTTCAGAAAAGCCTGGAATCACAATATGTGTTGTGTGTGCCTTCATTCGTCCAAAAACTTGGATACGCACCCCCATCTTTCACTGGGCCGCAGTATCGTGGGAGAGGATGACTAAGGAATACGCATTTGCTGCACCGAGTGCTACGCAGAATTGATGGTACAGCAAGGAGACATGCGCTCGAATCTCGATGGCTTGCACGGTTAGCTTGTGAGTGCTTCTCACAGCACTGATTGCGTTGTGATGGCTGACACGGGAGGCTGACCAAGGGGAGCATCATGGACGACGCTAGAAAGAAGAGAGTGGCTGTGTAATGCTTTATTTGTTCGAACTGCCGGTTTCGATGACTTGGGTGGCTATATTGTACTAGCCAGTTAACTGGCCTCCGGGCCGTGCCAACAGCCTCCAAGTTCTCTGTTTCTAGAATACTTGTATTGTGCTCTAATACTGCGCCTTCTTTTACCTTAACGGAAGTCTCGGGACGCTACAAAGGTCTATTATACGTATATTAAATGATCATGGGCCTCTTTTTAGTAACTTGCATATTTAATGCCTATGTGTTAGCAGAAAGCACAAGAACTCGCTTCATTAATAAATGCTGCAGCTAGGCTTACAAATGCAAAAATGCGATGAGCTCGAGTTTGTGTTAATTTACTGTGTCATATCTTGGGCAAAGATTCGTGTATAGGGCTTCCTAGAATGCGGAGTAGCATTGTCAAACGATAGGTAGCATAAATTATGCCTGCGAGAGAGCCGGGATGGTTCATATGTAGATTTGAAAAAGTATTGATATTTGAGAGGAGTTATCTGGAACAGTGCTATCACATCATATTTGTGGATATAAATTGTCCATTAGTGGTAGCAGTGGTGACTGACTGACTGACTGACCACTGCATTTGTGGTGCTGTACCACCGCGCTCACTTGCACAATTTCGCCGGCAGTCAGGCAGGCAGGCAAGCAGCTGTAGAGAGTAAAGCACAGGAGGTGGTAGGATGGTAGGTAGGGCAGGATTGACAGTTGACAGGGATGGAGGGAGGGAGGTAGGGTAAAAGCGTACCCCTGGAGAGGCTCGAACTCCCAACCGCCGCACTAAGTGTACGGTGCTCTATCCGACTAAGCTACAGGGGAAAACCCACTTCGTCACACTGTCCACTTCCTGCCTATTCACAGTCCTGCACCCTCCTCGCCCATCCATCCCTCCCTGTCTTCCTCCCTTCTCAAGAATCTTGCGAAGAGACACAAATATTTCTAGACAAACATTTGCAGGCCCCTATGTACCATTCTTTTGCCTTTGCTCTACCTCAAACACCAATTTTTTTCAGAAATTTACCCTCTACTCAGTGATTTCTTTGACTATGCATAACATGCTTCGCAAAGATATTATTATCATAAAACCAGGGTCACTAATTCAACGTGCCGTGTTATTACAAGGTGCCGCATGCCCTAGATATCAGTTCTACCAAAACAATTATTACAGCCATGAAAGCAACCCACGTTTTGCCATGTCTAAACCACAAAAGCATCGATAAAACTGGTAAAAGGCGATGAAACCCGGTAAAGTGCAATCAATTTCTACCTAAAAATGTCTGGCACAATAGCGAAGGCGAGATGTACACTCAGCGCTGCAATGCGATACTTCCATTCGTAGCCATAAATTGTTCCACTGGAAACATGTACTTCTGCAGAATGAGGGTTTAAACATTGTCTGGACCAATTACAGCAAAACGTTTGCTAGGATTTTCTAAAACTTATGTCAACAAGGTCTCTCAATCTAAACCGGAGCACATCAAAAATTATCAAAGAGTCCACACGAAAATTAGGTTCACGTAATACGACAGAGTGCAATGCTGAGCCTCCACCTGGAGTCAAGACCTTGCTGGCCACCCTGAATCAGCTTTGAGGCCATCACTCTTACCTGCTGTCTCGGTCAGCCAGCACTGCACACCGCTCCACATTCCCACCATGCACCCGCCCCTTCCCGCTCCTATTTGCACCAGCACTCGCTTCTTCCCTTCCTTCTCAACACTTATCTACCTGCTGTCTACGCAATCCTGCTTCTCCATTTCCAGTAGTACCTGCGGTCGCGCCTCCTGTGTGCCCGTATGTCAAGCACCGTGTCATGATAAAGTGCCCGAAGCAAGGTGGCTAAGAGTAAATAATAAAAACGCGTGCTCTTTGCTTATAGCACTTATATGTAGTCAACTATAACGAACAAATAAGGAAAACACATTTGAGATTGGATATTAGGCCCATTTGCAACAACCAGGACATCAAACATGCATGGCGTTGGTAAATGTAGGGCAAAAAGCTGCTGTAGCTTCTCACAAAGAAACAAATCGCAACGAACCTTGCTTTCTTCGTGCTTAATTCCTACTGCTCAGCTTTATGGGTTCTGTCTTGTTCTTCTCTTCAAGCCAAATCCGGTTTAATTATCAACGGCTTTGCCTGAATGGTATAACAAAAGTCATCCATTTTTAACCAGCATTGTGGCCCTAAAGGCAGGCCTCCACTTTCGTTTT
Source organism: Taenia asiatica (assembly GCA_001693035.2). Taxonomy (NCBI): domain Eukaryota; kingdom Metazoa; phylum Platyhelminthes; class Cestoda; order Cyclophyllidea; family Taeniidae; genus Taenia; species Taenia asiatica. Next base: position 57,815 of record LWMJ02000407.1, on the reverse strand, counting down.
ACGTAAGCATTCACGATTGCTGGGTAATGTCTTGAGGCAGTCAGGGAGCTGCATCATGGGTTGCATCGAATACAGCCTCTCCATTCCACTCCTTTTCCACTCTCGTTGCCAGCCCCTGTGCTGAGTTTCGTGTACAGTTCAACAGAAGTCGCGAGAGCACTAAAGTGCTGCTTTAGCGAAGATGTGGGTGCCACCTAACTGTCCTCTGCCTCAGCTCTTGATGAATTAAATGATGTTTAGCATTTGTTTGTTTGTGCTAGGAAATGTACAATCTGGATGGATAGGATCGCAATCCACTTGCGATCTTCAATTGTGTGCAAAGGAACGCAGTTCATCAAGATGCCGTATAGTGAAGTTACAATGAGATGAAACATCCCCATTATTCATGTATTTTGGCCGCGTACCTGCAAATGGAATCTCTATCTCCTGTCAAATTTGCTCACATTTAACATGTTTTTATTTTGCAAAGAATTGAATAAATATAAGTCGTGCGTGCCTCTTGGGTGCAGTGGACAGAAATTTCAGCTCCTATTAAAGCCTAACTGATTGCAGGTCTCATTCAGCTCCATTTTTCTTCTTCCTTTTACACAGATCGGAGATTCTGGGCCGAAGTATTAATCAGAAGCTTCTAGGGGTAGAGTTATGCATTTTGGATTAATTTTGGAAGCAAGCTTATGCAGGTGTAGCGCTTACGCCAACTTTTGGCAGTGTACGTTTTCGACAAGACTCCAGACAGCTAGTTGATTGCTTCTGGGGATCACTCTCTTTGGCTTAGTGCAAAAATGTCTTTTTAAGCATGCTCTACTACGAATATTCCATCGCGCTGGTTGTTGATGGCACTGTGAGAAGTTGAATTACTTTGCTAACTCTGTCGAACGACAACTAGTGAGTAATAATTCTTGCATGTTCATAGTCGCTTTATCTGTGAATCACTGTGGTATCATTTCTGGCACACTTGAACAGAAGTCACGAGAGGGGTAAAATATCGCTTTAACGATGACAGTGAAGTCAGTTATGCCAACACGTGATTATCCCTACTCCATCTCCATTCGTTGACTTTGGTGCTGTCTTACCTCTTCACGAGTAAATGGGCCTCAGACAAAAGAAGTGCCTGATTTTCGCCAAACCCATGTCACTTAAAGCATGTTATACGAAGCCTGACATCACAGTGATAGTATGGGTTCGATCTTTACCCAAAGGGTTAGTGGGCAATGGTTTGATGCTGCTATTATATAGTACTCCATCTACCATCTGCTTTGGCTCGCGTTTTCTTACATAACCTTCCACCATTAGACTGCTAGTAGAGTTGTTATATTAGTCGTCAGTCTTGTTCTATAATGCGAACATGGTAAACAACATAATGTCAAATCTAACACAGTTGTTCCCCAAACATCCGTCAAAACCATCCATTTATATTTTCCATAATATATTAATTTACCCCATAGTTCTACCTTTAAATTTCACGAGAAGGTTTAATAATTTGAGATTGTTAATTGCGTAGGCGAAGCTATCAGATTGAGAACCACAAATCCTAGTGCTAAGACGAGAACCATTCCACGCAACAGGTCTCTCCACACGTACGCACACGGGAGATATTTATCATCCGCCTTCCTATCGCATACATTTTGCCATCTTTAGATTTATTAAGGCTCATTTCACTTCTAAAATTATACCTAGACCATGTGAGTTTACTGTGTGACAAGTTTTTCTCCACTTTAGATAGAGCAGTTGCTTGATATTTTATGCATTCGAACTTTTCTCACAATTCAGGTCTTTTAGAAGAATGGTACCATGCTTAGTGGGCAGAACTGGACGAAATTGGCTTAATTCATTAGGTCCATATAACGGTAAAGCTATCTAGCACTAAACTTCCTTTAAATCTTGGCTAATTCAATTGCTTCATGGTAAAATGCAGCATTTAATTTCATTTCGTCAATTAGTCATTTTGATTAGCACAACTGACGCCGGAAGCATTCAATCCTTAAAAACTCAGCTTCTCACAGCATTTCGTTTTACCAAATGACATCTTTCTTGAGTGCATTTGAATCTCATTTGAGTAAAAGATAATTATGAGTGAATTGGGACTAATCGGAATTGCCAACAATGTAACCGTGTGAAGCTGTGTAGAGGAACAAGTAGATTATGCTAATCGGAATAGACTGAGCTTCGTACTACATTTTTGTCTTCCTATTACACAACTTTAAATCAGTAAGATGGTTCGTAAAATTTGGTCTCAAAGTGTCTATCTAATGCAGGTAAGTGATTCAATGCCTCTTGCGTGCTCATATGCCACATGTTTGCACAAAAATGCTCATTCTTATACATTTGTAATCAAAGTGGGCAAAAGTACTGAGACTGGTGGCAACTTGTGAATGGACAACGTGAATCTTTTACGATTTCGTTGAGGCAGATGCCTTTAGGACACAATTATGCAAATCTACAGGTTATCTGTATTCAAAACAAGTGGAAAACACGGCAACATCCTTACCCTTTAGAAGGCGCTAAATAATAGACCATTTTTATAGCACATACATATTCACAGTTCTGATGTCCGCCTGTGGCACGGTTTGCTGTGATAAGAGCTGGCTTGTTCTTAACACCCTTCACCCCATCTGCATGATTACATTCTTGCCCGTATCTTTGTTTCTTTGGCCAGATTTGTCTTTGGTTTGATTTGGATCATAGAAAGGACACTTATAATCGAGGGTGGGATTTGCAGTTGTTGTGGAGATGGGTGGGTTAGGTGAATGGACTAGCTGTTGCAATTGACGAAGTTCTTCTTCGACCAGGATGTTCGAGTTGACTTATCACAACACAGGCATGCAATGTGTTGGCACTAGGTCTTTAGGCTGATATTATGGCACTCGAGGGAAGTCTGATCTCATTTCTTCGAACGAAGTCATGCCACTACTAACACAGTTAGCCAGTAGTAGTACAATTCAGTTCAAGACTGTGAAGCAAATAAAGACAAGTTTTGACAAGATATGAGAGTCTTCAAGCGAGGATCCTCTCCATGATGATTATTGTTCTCACTACTAGGTTCAAAATGATAGAAATAACATTCACCAAGCTTGCATTCAAAGTGGCAAACACCCATTTCTAAGGGCATATAAATAGCAAAAAGAGGGATTCCATGTATCGCTGCGCTACTATCTCTACTCGTCAAGGCAAAATATAAGCCGAATCTTTTCAGTAGATCATGAGAGCCTCCGGTTGTGGCAGTCATCTCGTCAATGAAAAACCGAAGTTGACGTGACAACTTGTCCATCCCTCTCAGGTTATAAAATGTTTGTTTGTTTGTGGACTAAGCCGTGGGAAAAGGCCTTGAGTAGAATTGAATGAGTTGAGTAAGCGTTGCGAGGCACGGTGATAGGGGCTACCACTAGTTCGTGTACACTACTGTTGACTAAACTGGAGAGCAAAATCTAATGCTGAAAACTTCTGGCTGACGCTGACTCAGACCCTCTAATTTAAGGTAAGTTGATGAAAGGCAGAAAAGTGAAAAGTGATTTTTATTGTCAGTTAGGTTTTGCCGGTAAATGGGGCTGTCAGCTTTAATTCGGCCAACAAGCTAGCAAGAGTACCCTTGTTGCATTTCATTTCGGGGTAAAAGCAGTTTGCATCTGTTCAGTTTATCAGGAAATGGGCATTCTATTTTAGAGGAAATGGACAAAGTTTTAGAATGCAAGGATTACTGGTTTTATTGTACTTTTGAATATGTTAGCTTGATACCTTCCGCTCATTCACAAACACTCGGAGGTCTCAATTGGGATGTCTTCTCATCTCCACTCAGCAAGACGACTTCCGTTCGTACGTTTCATGACATGAGTTGAGGCGGAACCGGAAGAGACGACTAGATTTGGAGGGAGTACAATTAGGTGCTGGCATAGCTTACTTCACTCTACGAACCCACATCGTTGCTAAGAGGATATTTTCACTCCTCTCGTGAGCTCTGTTGAAGTGCACTCGAACCGAGTCTATAAAATGGGCACGAGGACAGCGGCTAGCAGTGAGAGAGGACGAAAGACAGAATGGAGAAGCTAAATTCGGTGTGGATGAATGTGTTGGTAGAGTTTGATGTGATTTACTGCCTTCTAAGTTCACAATACGTCGGCTGCTGCCCCTTCCTGATATGCTTTATTTGAAATAGCACGAAGTGTGCCAGATAAATAATAATAATTGTGAACGATATCTCCGGTTGGTATCGCGGGATGTTAACAACGTTCGTGTGCAGGACTCTGTTTCTTTAGTAACACGCTCTGCGATTTGCCCTGCCATCCGTGGGGCATAGCCAAGGTATCATCACCATGGTCAGTGGATCTCTTTTCGGCAGTTTTTCTTACGACAAAACAAATCTCAGAGAATTTTACTTTCGCCGTGGTCAATTCCTCCTGCTTGAATTTGTGCGTTTAATCTTGGAAGCTACTTTTCGTCTATTTAAACCAAACTCAATTTTACTATCAGCTGCCTTGCCTGAACAGCATAACGAAATTCAGGATTGCTTCCGCCTTCATATTCTTGATCCACTTTTTAAACAGTATTGTGACCCTAAAAGCAAGTCTCTACTTCCACTTGACATAAATATTAGCAATTATTTGTCAACGTCTCAAGGCAATCTGCGAACCGCGTCATAGGCTGCTAGCATATTCAAATGCATCGAATTCAGCTTCTTCATTCAGCTCTTCCGTCCATTCTCATCGCTAGCCACTGTACTGGGCTAAATTCTTAGTCTTACTTCGAGTACAATTCAACGGAAGTCACGAGAGGAGTAGAATATTGCTTCGGCGACGATGTGGGATCATGCAGTGATGAAAGCTCTGGTATTCCCTGACTGTTCTCTGCCGCATCTCCTCCTAAATTAAATACAGATTTAGTGTTTGTCTGTTTATGCTGTGAATTGTGCAATCTGGGTGGATGGGAAAACATCCCATTTGCAATCTTCAATTGTGCACCAAGGAACGCCAATTACCAGGGTGCCACGTGGTGGAGTTACAATGAGGTGATAGATCTCCGTGGTTTGTGTTCTCGGCCACTTACCTGCAAATGGAATATCTATTTCCTGCTAAATTTGTTTACATTTAATAAATTTTCGCCTTGTAAGGCAATGAAACGAGGTAAGTCTTGCGTGCCCCTTGGGTGTAATGAACAAATGAAATAGCTGAAGCATTAATCAGAAGTTTCTAGGCGTTAAGGTGCACCGGAAGCAGAGATAATTCTGATCACCATGTCTCGTAGTGCTCGCTCCAACTTCTGGCAGTATGCGCCTTTCGATGAGACTCGAGACAGCTAACTTGTTTGCTTTCGGGAATCATTCCCTTTGGCTTAGTGCAAAAATGTCTTTTTTCAAGTATGCTCTACTGCGAAGTTTCCATAGCACTGGGCATTAACGGCACTGAGAGGTCGTGCGTATTCACAGTCGCTGTGTTGGTGAGTCGCTTAAAGCCATGTGGTATTCTCGGCAAGCATGTTTCTCTTCTCTGGAATAATTCAATGATCCACTGTCCATCGTCTATTTAGAGGTTAAAATCCTCTCTTTATGAAACAAACGTACATTGGTACAGCTCGGAGCATATATGTGCTTTCACTGAAGCATGAAATAAGTTGTGGCATCGTGTTTGCTGCTCGCTAAAGCACCTTTTTTGAGGGATCAATTGGCGCTGTATTCGGTGGGGGGCTGAGTGTGCTCCCACTACAGTGTTTTAATCGTACATCAGAAAAGGGCTTCCGCAAATGATACAGATGCTCTGCACAACAGGCATTAGAGACGTTAGTGTGAACAGTCATTTAAGAACTGCACGAAAAATGGTGCCGAACAAAAGAAATTGTGACATTGCCCAAGCGCGGCTTTAAAACCTCCCTGCCTTTAAGGAACTCGGAATATTTCACGCTGCCTACACAGAGGTTAGGGACCGAGCACACTTTACAAGCATGCGACCACTAAGCAAGCAAGAAACGTGGAAATGCTTGCTTCAATTTAACTTAAGCGGTAGAAAGAAATGTGTGAGAATTGATTACTCTTAAGTGTGCACATGAAACGCAGCACTGATGTGATATAAAATGATAGGAAGATAGGCCATTACATTAGCAAACACAAAATTCATTTCTAGAATCGCATATATAAACCGCGTTGAATGGCCTATTTTTTGTATGCATATTCCCATGCAATTTCACTGTTGACGGTTCTGATTTGACAAATTCACGCATTATTATCTTTTGCACTAAAAAAAGATCTTTTGATTAAAAAGTTCTTTAAGCTTTTCAAGTTCCACATAAAGTGTCACCAGCAGCATCTGCATCAAAATGATTTACTGATTCCCAAAGCGAATATGAATGCTATACTTGGTCATCAAGAAATTAAAATTAGCTCAACTTGTTAAAGTTCAACTGCGAATGCCTATGTCAAGGGGCTGACTGAAATTGATAGGCTGGCTATCGCAATAGTCCCCACACCTGACAACAAAGCACAGTAAAAGGGGAATGATTGAGTAGATGAATAAATGAAGAAATGATGGGTGGTTGGTTGAAAGCAGGATAGGTGGCTTCGACAATTAGTTATGCTCCATCCATCTTAAGCTATTAAAACACTTGTTTGATTTGGGAGGGGATACAAGGAGACCGAGATGCCACGCGATGTGATCCCGTTGACAGACGTTGTGCATCTGAATCGCACTATCTGGCTATCGCAATAGTCCCCACACCTGACAACAAAGCACAGTAAAAGGGGAATGATTGAGTAGATGAATAAATGAAGAAATGATGGGTGGTTGGTTGAAAGCAGGATAGGTGGCTTCGACAATTAGTTATGCTCCATCCATCTTAAGCTATTAAAACACTTGTTTGATTTGGGAGGGGATACAAGGAGACCGAGATGCCACGCGATGTGATCCCGTTGACAGACGTTGTGCATCTGAATCGCACTATATATTTTGTTCATTTTTTGATCCTTTTTAATGGAATTTGGGAAGTAGGAATTAGTCATACTGGTGAGTCTGTTAGCGAAATGGCTAATAAGCTAGAGGTTGGGCCTTTACGTGATGCTTGCCTAAGTCATACTTGAATATGTGGTAGGGCATGCGACTGGGAAGAGAGTTGCTGATGTCATGCAGGAGGGCATAGGTGAAAGGCGATTCATTGAAATGTTTTCTGTCTTCCTTTCTACTGATGTTTAAGTGAGTAGCACTGATGTGGGTCAAGGAGTACCGATCTTTCTCTCGTATAATGCGCTGGTATTGTTGGCAGTGAGTGGTGATGCAGGGCAAGTGAGAGTCGTTTAAGACAATGTACCAGATCAATCCTTCCCATCTTCAAATCGCGTTCAGCGAGTAGAATTCTCAAAGAGTGAGTTGGGGGAGGAGAGCGTGTGCAATGCTGAAATAGAGCAAGATGACAGGACGAAAGTACTATTGCTTTGATAGCAACACTCCCATCGTTATGCAACATTCATTTTTTGTGACTGCTGTTTTCAACTGTAGTCTGGTGCAACGAGCCTGCTTGTTTGCCTGAGACACGAGGATAATACCGAGTTAGAGATGTACTGCTACTTTTAGCGTGCCTTCCGTAGAATTTGACAGGAAGTCGCCCTTGATGTTTTGCTTGTTTTGGAGCATCTGTCCCTTTATTGATACCTGGCAACACTGTGATATTAGGCTATGCAATGCAAACCATCCCTCGAATGCATGTGCATCTACTAAATGGGCTGGTTTCTGTGAAGAAAAACTCCTAATTGAGTAGCAGCATAAAACTGCTCACATGTCAAAGCATTACGAGCACAACACTGCACTCACCCCTACGAGGCACCCTAAACGAAGTGATAAACATCTGCCTGCTCAAATCCATCCTACTTGTGCATCCCTTCTCTTCCATGGACACTTAGAGGGGTTGTGATGTGCACACGTCCTTCAGTGGGGCAACGAGCATCGTGGTGTTCTCGCCTACACTGAAGGGGCAATGTAGGCTCATGTAGCTGTTTACTCTTCTATAACATTTTAGTGGTGAGTGGAGCTGCTGAGCTCCATCTCTATATTACATTCACTGGACTGCAAGGTGATGCTGTATCCACACAGCTTTTGGTCCGTTTGACGGGTCACTCACGTGCACACTCCCAATCCTCAGTCACAGACAAACAGCATGAGGAAACTGCTTCTACATCGAGCCGGTGTGTAAGTATCCATTTATGGCTCGAATTGACATCAGCACAAACTGGTTTGCCATTTGAAACGGACTTAATGTCACGTAATGATGCATAACTCACCTGTCCAAGGATTGACTTCTCCTGAGGTTGTCAGTGGTGCCCTATGTCGAGGTTGGGGAAGAGTGGCAGGTGTTGTAGAGTTTTTCACAAAAATCCAACATGATGAGCTTATAACAGTGAGGATGAACCAAATAATTTGGAGCGAAAAATCGGGAGGCTGTAATACATTCCACTAACTTCAGTGTAGCTCCCATCATTGCAGTCAAATGTTGCGAATTTTGAAAGCGAGTGGAGTCCAGGTGACGTCCAGTCTGTCACGTGGAACAATCGATCGTTGTCTCGAGGCTTTGCGACCTAATAAGTTTCACGTTTCAGCCACTGCGCTTAGCAGAACTTATATTTTTAGCACCCTAAAGACCTTGACATGTTGCATCCTAGCACAATATCAACATCAGGTGGATGCCTTATCACCCTTTTGCGGCACTAGCGAATGGCAAATCAGCTGCTACCGTAGAATCCAATGACAAAGGCTGTTGTTGGCACCAAGGCAAAGCTGCCAAGGAAGAGGCTGAACATTGCATGGATTACTGATGGTGCAGCAGTACGTATCCTTCTAACTTCTTTCTGTCAGAGTTGTGTCTGGAAGACAGGAAAACTAACCTCTATGTGCCTGTGCCGGTGATAATGCATGTTCAGTCAATCACTCAAAGTAACAAATGATCATAACAGAATGCAGTGTGTCTTTAACATAGGTGAAAATAGTGTTTAAGATATTAAGTTTGTCCGATTTTGGCAAATGATTAATTTTCTGCTCGGTTGATATTGAGTCGATTATGAGTAAAAATTAAGGGTTCGGAGGGAGCTTTGAAAACGATAGATGGCAATCTTTTTCGGTGAGATTCGTGCTAATTTGGGTCTTGCTCTACCTTGACTTTGCATCTCTCTGCATCTGTGGATTTACTGTAGGAGCATTAAGATAAAGTCTTTATTTACTAAACATGATTGTTTCTTTAAAATACTAACGCCTGCATTACTTCTACGTTAGCGCTCATTCTCCCTTTGCTTCAAGCTTTCCATCTACAGCCTGCCTACATTAATCAGACATCGCATGACTCCTCTTTTCATTCACGCTCTTCACTTCAGTTCCCATAGAACCTCGTCCTTTTTGTCCACCCTTCCCTCCTTCCTTCACTCATTCTCACATACCCCAATCATCTCAACGCTATTCCATCATTTCTTGTTCACTTTCTTTCCCTATTTACTCATCAATTTACCCATTCAAACTTCATCATTTCTGCTTTTTTCACATGACTACCAGCATACACCCACACATGCACGCATAACTTTACATCACCACGACCACCAAATCCGCTTGCACCAACAACACCACCGACACCTCCTTTACTAGCATTGCGCAATGTGCTTCAATAGGTTACTGCATGCTGATGGGCTGTGGTAGATCTGTGGTTTAATTGACTTTACAATGGGCTGTCCCTGTAGTTTACGTTAGTTGCCATCGTTGCAATCATTCGACTGCAGTTTGGATGCCCAATTGTTGCATTCCAACAACAGATGATGCACATGTGCTTCTTTCGATGCACTCTACCTTTGTGAATGGTCTGTAAGTGAAAGAGTGATCGGTTCGGCATGTGGCAACATCATCGTTCTGAAGGTGGCGTCTATAGCAAGCTCTCTCAACCAGTTGTAATTCTATGAGGAAATCTCATCATACAGAGAAGTGGGAGTTGGTTTGTCAATGATGAGAAGGATGGTTCTTCAAATTACTTAGACGAACCTGCTAACATCCCATCAACGATTGTTTTCCCTACAATTCCTTAGTACCACCGCCTTGTGACAAGGCGCCCTTGTTTACAAAATGGATATGTCATCAAAAACGACATTGTGTAGGTTGTTTAAACAGCTGTTTAAATGGAAGAAGTAGAGGAGAACTGGACTAAAATATCCGATATGAATTTTGTCAGATTACAGCAGCAATTTATTTTATCGTCTTGCCTANCCAAAAATATTCGAACGCTTCCGTGTCTTTCATATCCATTCCAAGATCTAGGTTTGGCTGTAATAGACTAATTCAGTGTCGTGACACCTTAACGTAGCTCGTCATTGGCCAGAGAGAGAGGCATCTCGTCCAAAACTACATTTTATTTTGCCAAAAGTGAGCCAAAATGCTGATAAGTATGTTGCGAAACTGCAACAGCAGAGGCTTTCCATTGCCTGTTCTCATGGAAGTCATGGTCGGACAAACGTCCAGTTTAACCACGGAGTTGAACCACTTGTAAAGGTTGAAAAGTTCTGCGGCTAGCTGATTGTACGGCCTCGATTCGCTGCATGCTCAAATGGCGGTCGAACCCCATGCCCTCCCACTGTGCCCTCCCCGACACGCCATAAACTCGGATTTGATTATCCTCCTTTTCTTTTTCTCTTTTGTCCCACATGCCAACCATTCTTTTTAGAAAGTTGCAGAAGAACTTGGAGAGCCTCCATGCAGTTTGCTTGCTTAAACTGACAGCGGGTTAATCTATAACAAATCTTAGGCTTTCTCACCTGTTTTAACAAGACCACGGCCACCTCTCCCTCTACAAGTCTACGGTCAGCAGAAGGAAGAGATTTTGGTTGGCTTCTAAAGTCAGTCACACTATGCATTTAGGTACTACTGCCTAGTTTGGGGCAGCCATGAACATCTTTTAGCATCTAAAAGGCTGTTTAGTTTTGTAAATATATTATCAAAGCGATTCTTACAAGTCATCGTAGTAGGAATAACAGAGTGCAAAGCATGTTAGCAGCGCTCCGTTAAATTGCAAACCTAATTTCTAAAGAATTATGTGACAAAATTACATAAAACTTAATTTTGTAGTTGAAAGAATAGCATAATTGTGCCCCTTCGATATTAGAATGCAATATATTGCCCAACAGTAGTGGTACAAACCTTAACCTTGGTGTATGATTGCCATGGTTATCACGATGTTCCTATAAATTAGAAAACTCTGTAAGTTTAATGATCTTCTGGTCACCTTCCTTTAGAGCATGGATCCGACAGAGAGGAATGAAGGATGCACAAATTTACAGTACCTTACATATTGCAGCACTGCCTCTGGTGAGGCCATAACCATCAAAAGCAACACACACGATGCCTTGGGCGGTGTAAATGCTTTGAGTGGCAGCTCATGAAGTCTTTACCCACAGCTGCTATATGGAACCATCCGTGACACAGAGAATTAGCAAAGCGCTACCATTTGTAGCATGAAGTTAGGGAAAATGAGATAGGCGCAATCGTTCACGCTATCAATTTTGCTTCGCTACTGGTTTGGCTTAGGTGGCAAGTTTGATGTCGCCGATACCATCGTCATATTTGCCTTCTCATTATTTTCTCAAAAGTCTGCGCTCTGCATCGCATTTCTTTCTCCAGTAGATTCGATTTGGTTGCATTTTGCAAGTTTTTAGCAGTGAAGAGGGTTTTAGGAGTAGTGAATTTCATCATTTTGTCCTAGTGCAGTTATTCTCAGTGTATGGACGGAATATGAGTACGCGAGTGTATACCTCTTAGAGAAACTTCCTTTGATAGGCAAAAGTCGAATAAGTTATGAACTCCAGAGAGTTTCAACGATAGCTCAGCTTAAAAAGAGTTTTACTTTGGTGGCTACAGCTATGTGATCAATTGAGAAGTGTGACATTACAGGTCCTTTAAGACGACTATTACATCGGCACGCTGTCAGCTTCATTCCATTGCAGTTTCAGAATGCACGGATTTATCGGTCGTTATAGCACGTCTTGCCACTCACTGAAGCTTGCGGCGCCACCATGAGCGATAAAGTAGCAAGATCAGGAGTGACACAGGCTTTCAACAGCGGGTCACTTGCATTTTTGAGGTGTGCCGAGCATGACGTGCGGTCAATGAGAAGTATTAGAATGAGTGATTGTTCAGACACCTAACACTTCCAAGCAGTGAATGTCTCCGTCTATCCATTTTACTGAAATAACTGCCCATTATTTTTTTCAGTAATCCCATTCAGTAATTTTCTCTGCACAGATACTAAGGAATTCTAATGCTTTATGCCTTAATATACGCTGTAAAGCCCCAAAAAGCCATAATCATATTAAGGGTTGCATTTCCTTCTTATTTGGTGCCCGTGATTTTCCGATACTTCACTCTACTTTAACTGCCTTTGCATCAGTGTTGACATCAATGCTTAAACAAAAGCAACATTTTGAAGCGCTGACCTCAACAAATACTCAACAGCCTTAGAAAAGCAGACGTGTTACCGATTCTATGAGTGGATGCGTGGTTTTCGACCAGCCGACAATTGTTCATCTGCAAACTGAGAAGTACGATTTTATGCCACGCACTTAGTAACTAAAGTAACAATAACATATTTTTTTTGTTATTTCCAAAGTAGGACTGTAGCACCTGTGTATAGGAGTCTATTTTTCGTGACATGCGACTGGATTTGTTAATAGCCTCTGCCGATGATTCAGAGGTGGAAGTAAAATGAAGATACCTTCAAATCCTCATAAAACTTTTACCATTAGCAGCAGTCATGCGTTATTATGATTCATAGTGTCTCCCAAACGGTTACCGATCTACCCCATTTAGCAGACTGTGATCGAAAGAAGAGGAAGAAAATAACAGACTATCTTTGTGCTGTCGAACAATCGGTCATTGGTTAAGAAGAGGGGGTTATGCAGTGTTCAAGCGCCTCCTCGTAGTTCTATCATGCACCTGAAATAATATCCATTCCTACTTACTTTTGACGCGTGCCTATCACTTCATTGCTGTTAGGCATTATAGCACCAGCTTTATCGAACCGCTGGTGCTTGGCGCCACAGCAACCACTGAAGGCTGACAAATGAGAGTTTAGAAGTTAAGCTAGTCATTCCACACATAAGATTTACTGAGTTGGATCGGCGTTTACCAATGACTCTCGTGGTTTTATGGCAAGGTCGTAGTAATGTCAATTAGTAAAAGTCACTTTCAACAGCAAAGACAGGAACATCAGGACTTATTTAGATATCGTAAAACAGAACCATTTACTATTAGACTTTTCAGCGTTTGTAAAAGACTTCAGGGCGTACTTCATTTCTACACCACTCAATGTTGACATATTTGAAGCGTGTTTAATAGACACTGAGTGATTAGTACACTTAAGCATTAAAATTAAGCATTCTCTGATTTGGCATGCTTCCGTGATCTGTATTTTTACACTAACAGCGAAAATTTGCAGTTAATTCATTCAAGGAGACATGTCACTGATGTGCTTCTCTCATCGTGGTTGTACGGCTGTAACCATATTCGCCGGTTCCTCGTTATTGCACAAGTGTCGGTCTTAAGTTTAAGATTTACTGAGTTGGATCGGCGTTTACCAATGACTCTCGTGGTTTTATGGCAAGGTCGTAGTAATGTCAATTAGTAAAAGTCACTTTCAACAGCAAAGACAGGAACATCAGGACTTATTTAGATATCGTAAAACAGAACCATTTACTATTAGACTTTTCAGCGTTTGTAAAAGACTTCAGGGCGTACTTCATTTCTACACCACTCAATGTTGACATATTTGAAGCGTGTTTAATAGACACTGAGTGATTAGTACACTTAAGCATTAAAATTAAGCATTCTCTGATTTGGCATGCTTCCGTGATCTGTATTTTTACACTAACAGCGAAAATTTGCAGTTAATTCATTCAAGGAGACATGTCACTGATGTGCTTCTCTCATCGTGGTTGTACGGCTGTAACCATATTCGCCGGTTCCTCGTTATTGCACAAGTGTCGGTCTTAAGTCCCCGTCATTTTCCCATTCTTCGCCGGTTGTAAAACATTCGTGAGTACCTCTCCAGAACATTAAGTCTTCGACAAAAGCCTCACAAAAATAAGCAAAAATTCTTCTCCTGCAATCTCACTCACATCGCGACAGTGTCTTTGGAAGCGGCCACGTAAAATGTCATTTGGAAGAAAGTTAAAGAGGATTATGCGTTTTCAAACGGTGAAGAAAGGCGACACAGCTTTAAAGTGTGTCTCCTGTCAATTGGTATTGTGCATTGGATGTTATACTTCAAGCTGACTGGCATGATGAATCTGATGAGCACCTCACTCGACCTGCAGGCTTGCCTCGTGTGATACCGGAGAGCAGATGGTGCGTTCTACGCGCACCATGTGATAGCCGACATGGGCGACTGAAAGCCGACTCTTCGATAACATCAATATGGTAGGTGCAAAATCTCCAGGCATCTCTGTCGGTTGTAGATGCAGAACCGGTGCAACTGATCGAGTGTAGTTAACTTCATTTTCCACTTTGCCGTAACCAATGTCAAAGCCGAGGAAGGTCGTGGGCAGTAATGGATATGAAGCGCTATACTTTGCTTTCAAACGACACTGTTCAGCACCATTGTGCTGGTTTTCGAGGCTATCATTAACAATGCACTCACTTTCACTTGATGTGGACCTTAAATTGCTGCGTGAAAACACAAATGCTACTACAAAGTCATCGTGTTAAAATTCTCCTTGTCGAGCTAGAGCGCCACTGTAAGGCAATGGCTCCACTGCTTACTGTTAGCCCTGTGGACTCCCAACACTCGCACTTTTCACTTAACAGGGTGTTCCATGGAATAGCGCTTAAATGGTTAATAGAGTACGAAATTGTGAGACGGCGATCATCTGAGCTTTAACCGCTGATGGTATTGCTGGTGTTTTACGATAATGACATCCAACGAACAACGCAATTCCCCAGGATTGCCTTGCCATTATAACCAAAATTCCACGCAGCATCGAAATTCAGACGTTTGGTGAGTTCATAAGCTCCTCACTGTTGTCATTCCACATTAGTTCATCGAAAATCACTTAAAATCGCCAGTATCATTTGTCTGAAGACAAGAGGCTCAAAATCGGTGGTTTTGCATGGTCGACAGATCATCATAGCTACTTCTGCCTTCCATGTTGTACTACGCATCTTCACTTTGGTCATCGAAGTTTTCTGCTTAACTTTCTCCTTTACTCCAATCGTGTGCACTCACATGCTCCAAGTCAAAGCCAACATTCCAAGAAAGCTACCATATTACTTGTCACCATTGTGCTAGACCTGTTCTGCATCACCGATCACAGGCGATTGTACTTCAAACTACAGAACTAGCATTACACTATCGAACGAAGGCAAGATTTCATCATTTAAACCTACTCATCGTTGTGTGCTCCCAAGAGCTACAGAGTGGAAGGAGACAGTTTGGTAGAGAGTAAAGAATTCTTTGTGCACAACACCCATGCGCCAATGACATGCCAGCTTGTCTGTCCCCTCATGTCTCCATCACAATTGATTCTTGCATCACAGTGACAAACTCATATTGTTTAATGCATTTGCGATTAAAACGCGCAAAGCGTCAGACAGCTGCCGACAAAACTTTGCATTCAATGGTAATCACTGCTGTTTACTGTTTTCGAAGTCAATTCGTTTCTTTGCGCTTTAGTTACCTGCTGTTACAGACGTGTTCCTGATAAAGGTATAGCACAAACAAGAGAAGTAATTTGGTGGTTCTCTTGCTCGAAGAGTGACTGGTTAAAGGAGACAAGTTAAGGTAATTTATTAATAAGAGGTGAAGAAAGAGTTGCTCTACAGTGGCATGGACTACATCAGCGTAAATGATAACACGGCATATTCTCCAATGGGAACATTGAACAAGAAAATGCAAAGGCTAAGGGCGAATCCCATCAGGCCTTTCATCTTGCGAGCCATTGACTACATGGACAGTTAATTCAACGAAATCACATGCCAATGACACAGTTCGTAACAGTGGCATGAGAGGCATTGACAGGGGATAAGTATTGTTGCAATGAAGGAGGAGGAAAGTTTACTGGCTCAATAAAGGCATTTCAATTTGCATGGGGATCATCATCATCAAAACGACTGACTTCTTACACACTCGAAAGATCGTGCTCACCTTCCGTTCCTATTTTATTGCTGGAGACTAATTGAAGACTCACAACGACTGTAATGGGTAGGTGGCAAGCCGATTACTACAGCTATGGGTGACCGATAGTGTCCACAATCTATGCAGTCTGTGTATGGGGTTTGCGAACGCAAAGCTCACATCCCGCTCTAGGCTCGCGATGAATGGAATCCCACTGAAGTCCATGCCAGCCGCACAACGTCTCTTCACTGCTCACAAATCTAGTCTGACATAAAATCGGCTTGCATATGTTTGAGCCAGAATGGATGTAGTAGGCGTTTCGTCCTGACCAGTGGAAGGTGGTTGTGAATGCTGTCACTTTTGTGTAGAATCCGCACATCTCAACATGTGCTAAGACAAACATTGGGGTAAATACATCCCGATTGGTGGATCGATGGCTTTGAAGAATGCTGACAAGCTACAGGTCACAAGTAAAAACTAGTGGGGTGCAGCCAACACCCCTTCGAAGGACACAAATCGGCTATTCACTTAGGGTGAAGCGACTTTCCTCATCTGTACATGTGCCGTGTGTAAAGAGCTGTCTCGAATCTTCACTAAGAATGCTGCGCACCCAAACAGTACGCGCAGGAATGGCGCAGCAGAACAGGTAAAACCAAGGTGCACGTGGACTGGGACTATTCTAGTTACGGGCTACAAGCATCTCATTTCCTTCCGGTGGGTAGTTGATGAGGGATGAAACATGCGCGTACTAGAGGGATCAGTGTATTTTAGCGCATACAAATAAATCACCAAACCATGACTACATAGGACAAACAACATGTGACCATCTTTCGTTTTAGCAATGTGAATGTGATTATCGCGCATTCCTGGTGGTTTGCATAGTTGTTAGTTATGCAATGAACCCTCCTGCAATTCTTTCCTCTGTCGTGCATACACAACCTAACTCTAACCAGACGTTTGGTAATGATTGGCATTGAGGGGAATGAGGAGTGAGCAGATTGCTATCTTTCGTGCCCAGTGTTAGAGTGCTGTGCCTGAGAGAATGAGTAGAGGGGACAATTGTGCATTTTGTGGCATGGAAGAAAATAAAGGAGTGAAAATGGATGGTGAGGCGCTGAGGAATTGTGAGATTTGAATGAGTAAGGTCGTCCGTCGTTGCATGAAGGTGGTGATGCTCACACAGCCCCGAATTCACCGCAATCTGATTGTCAGTTACCGAACTGGTCTGCTGGGAGAAGAAAGGCGCGAACTTTGCAAAATGTGATTAAATGTTTGGGCACATTTCTATGCCGCAGCACTCATGGGTCACATGGTCGAGATCAGAACACCCGGGTCGTTTCAAATCTGTCTACTCTGCAAACTGCGCTGGCATGAGGCCTGCTCTTCATTGAAAATGTGAAATGAGAGCAGGTCCAGTCAGCAGATATGCAATTCAAGGTGTGCTTGACCTGGGCCGTGATTGACGGAAATTTCTCATTTAACGTGACACCACAGTCCGTTTTATCACGCCACGTCCAACCATATTACACCATGCCTTGTTTCGCGCATAAATAGTTGGCATTTGCTCGCCCTCCTAGTCTGTTTGTCACGATGATGCGCGCAGGTAATGGTGAGTTATTAACTACTTAGCATCTCACATCATCACTCTCAACTGTTGATCTGAGCATGCAATCTAGCGAGTCTGAACGATTTTCGCATTGTCAGGTCTCCTTGTGAAGGTCTTCAGCCTGATCACTGTCATCGCCATGGTGGCGTGTGAGGTGCCTACAGAGGTTGAGCAGGTGCAACTTCTTGAGGCTCATTTGGAACTCCGCAAAAAGGTGTACCCTCCTGCCAGCAATATGCAACTGATGGTACGTTCATTGCCAACACGTGCTTGGTTGGCTGGACGTATTTTGGCACTTCTATTTGTTTACATGAAAGCCTTATTCGCAACGTCCAATGGTGCCTGTTGTCGCTTGTCTAGAGGTACTCGAAAGAAGTGGAGAAGCTTGCAGATTCGTGGGCCAAGAAGTGCATCTTCGACCTTCCCGATTTGTCGGTCCACCCGCAACATCGTGGATTCATACAGAATACCGTCCTCATTGGTGGCACCAAGCCAGCATTTGCTGAAGGCGTGTGTGCCTGGAAGCAGGAAGAAAAGTACTACACTTATTGTAACAACTCTTGCACTGATGTTTGTGGTCACTACACACAGGTGAGGAAACTGTGTAATGTGTGCGCTTGTATGTGTGTGTAATTAATGGCATGCAGGATAGGAGCACAATGCAATTCACAGAGCAAAGCCACTCACTCCTGCTTACTGAATGCCTGCTTGAAAGTTTGTGTGGGTGGAAGAGGTGTCAGCAAGTGAGGGCGTGTGCATGATGGTGTGGTATTGAATGCTTTACTACGAGATGGTATGCTTCGTCGTGCCTTTTTCTGTACATAAACAGATGATTTGGGCAAACACAAATAAGATGGGCTGTGTAATGCATCAGTGTGATAAACTTCATCCTGCGAGTGCAAGCCTGGGTAAGTTCGGTCTCGCCTGATCGTCTGACTGATGAAACGCCTATTGATGTGCTGTTGTGTGCGATAGTGGTGGTGAGTGTGCATTCGTTTAGAGGGAACTACGAGGGAGATTGGCCTTATGAGCAAGGACCCAGCTGCAGTAAATGCCCTAAAGGACAGATGTGTTTCCGCAACCAGTGTGTCAAAGATCCCAAATGCCATCATGTGTACCCGACACTGAAACTGAAGAAGCCCGAGGACAGAACTGTGCCAGCATGTGCGGTTTTTAAAGACTAATCACCTACCCACTGTGCTGGTAGTGACCAAACTTTTGTGCTGCGAATCAGTCGCCACCTCGAAACACTCATGCCACACTTTTCCACCTTTCCACGTTTTGCTCTCTCTCACAGTTCGAGTATGTTGACTTTCTTATCAGCGTTTCTTCACCTCGATCCTCACCCTTTCTTTTGGCTATATAAATGCTCTCAAACACACATATATGTTGTTAAGTATTGCTGTGAGGAGGTGGTGTGTGCAATGCGTGGTGGTAAGAATGCTTTGTTGGGCGTAAAGTAGGGGTGAGGAGAAGGAGGAGATGGACAGATGAGAGCCTTAGGGATGGTGATGCACCTGATGAAAGAGAAGAATGTGACCAAACTTTTGTGCTGCGAATCAGTCGCCACCTCGAAACACTCATGCCACACTTTTCCACCTTTCCACGTTTTGCTCTCTCTCACAGTTCGAGTATGTTGACTTTCTTATCAGCGTTTCTTCACCTCGATCCTCACCCTTTCTTTTGGCTATATAAATGCTCTCAAACACACATATATGTTGTTAAGTATTGCTGTGAGGAGGTGGTGTGTGCAATGCGTGGTGGTAAGAATGCTTTGTTGGGCGTAAAGTAGGGGTGAGGAGAAGGAGGAGATGGACAGATGAGAGCCTTAGGGATGGTGATGCACCTGATGAAAGAGAAGAAGGGGCTCCTCTCGCCTCAAGAAGCAAAGTGCATCAGCTGTAAAGATAGCGCAAGCTTGAACATTTTGTCTTCATAATATGACATGAGATGGGAGCACTATGCATACAGACCGTTACACCTCTTGCACAGCGATCAAGTGTTGAAATTAAGTTTAGTGCACACGGGATCTTTTAAGATAGATAGATAGATAGATAGAGATATATATAGATAATTTTTAGTGATTGTCCGCTCTAAGGAAGCAGAGACTAACTCATCAAATGAGTTGGAAGAATGCATTTAATGGAAGTTTGCCGCTTTTTCGTTCATCGATAAATTGCACCCCTGCATTGTCGCGTTGGAGATGTTGACAATGAGTAATACTTGTCGCATTTGAAAGGACCCAAGTAGTCTGTCATTTAGAACTCCAGTTGAAGCCGAATGGCTGTGTGAGCAAGAGTGCTTTAAGTCAGTTTGCACCTCACCCTCCCTTATATCGAATGCGTTGTCAAGACCCACATGAGCGCGTATTGTCGAGGGAGTAATAAGTGAAGCTATATGACAAGTCTACCTGTCATATTGACGATGGAATACGTTCGGCAAGGTGGATGTGTACGTAGACACACCAAATTTCATTTTTTTACATTTAGCCTGGTACTTGCGAGTTATCCTGAACGAACGGATGGATGTTAGAATGGCCGGTCGGTCGCAATGCACGCATGTAAGAATACGAGGATGTCAGAACTTGGAAGCAGCCTCTTATCGCAAAGCTTGTTTTGTTTTATTGCGTGTTTTATCTTAACACTTATGATATTCTATTCTATGACTGCGATCGGTCTTTCTACCTTTTACCAATTTGAAGACCCTTGTGACAAGGCATTTGACTCCCAAATGTCGCTTGAAGAATGCAAGTCTATTTGGTTTCCTGCTTTCTAGATTGTGTTGTTGCACTACAACGAAGATGCAATTCGTCAGTCAAGTGGGGATTGAGGTGCATTGCAAATGTGGTAGTGAGTTTCGTCCTGTATCGCAGTAGTTGTACTCGCCTTGTCTGAGTGACTTTGCAGTGCTTTTGCCACTAGCTTCCCTGTAACCCGATAATCCAAGTGACTCAAAGTGATCGTAGGTGCACAGTTTGCTCCCGCTTACATTTGGCTGGAACGTGCGAGTTTGTGTGCGCGAGGAGTGGACGGAGAAAGGCTGATAAGATGGAACAGTCCTCAAATGAGTCTTTGAGTAGTAGAATGCATGAGCTTCGATCTTCCACTTCACTTTCCCATGTCCCTGCAGATTAAATAGCCGCTCTCACAAGAACTAGAAAGAGATGAAATGCTGTTGTGGCATTGGCACGTCGTGTCTCGAGTAGGGGAACAGCTCTACTTTCGATACTGCTCCTGCGCTTCTTCACTGTGGGAAAGACGTTGGTCTCCGACGCGGCCTGTTCCCTTTAACCAACTTTTGTCGAGCTGTCACCATTTGTACATTATTACAGCTTCGCTATCAAGTCAATCATTTGTGGTAACATCTCGGTGTTGAATGGGAAGCACTCAATGTTCCTGGTAAGGCTAGGCTATTCACAGTCCATTAAGTGTAGCTTCGATTCCACAGATTTTCCATTTTTTTTATTTTGGGGTCTACCATCACCTGCGGAGTAACGGACCCAGTGGGGATGGGAATGGGATGATGATTGGAGGTGTTACTTCATACAGTGTGTTGAGCACTTGATCGGTGAGCTGGAAAAACACGAGACAGAACAGGATTTTTGGAAAGAATCTGCATTCGGTTCTTTGAGTCTGATTACCTGCGTACGCGGCCATTGCAGCACCGAAGCCACCAGGTCAGATCTGATCCTTACTGACACGTGAATGACCCTCTAGTATGCATCACATTTATTAACTCAGGTAGCATGCCTTTGCGGTGATGGCAATCACCTTAGTTGTCCTCATTCTTGAAGGTCTTGGGACCGGTTTGTCCCAGCAGGTGAATCAGTGATTGCGGCTATTTTGTCAAATATGAGGCATCTAACTTGAGCAGTTCCTACCATTCGTACCCTGTTACCGCTCGTTAAACACTAACACAGGTGTGCAGCCACCCTTTAATGTTTAATTTTGGCAATGAACTCAATGATGTTCGCCCAGCCAGCCACCAGTGGGAACATTTCCTCTTTGGCTCCTCCACTTTGGCCTCCTAAACCCTCCAACTAATGGATGGATTTGGTAAGGACATCAGATCTTGCAATCGTACGTGGGCAAATACAGGTTGAGAGAGTGTGTGTTCTGATGTTTCTGCTACCACTTCTGTGGTTCTAAGCGCGCCTTGCTCAAAAGCTATAATTATGCGGAATGCAAAGATGTAAACAAACTAACTGATTGATTAATCTAAGTGCCTTTATTCCGTATTGTGTTTATCGTTCCCTGCCGCACTACTAATCAAACATTTTAATTTGTCTTGAAGGTAAGGCAATCCATTCTTCGGTGATTGGCATTAAATTTGTTGAAATCCTTCTTCGAGTCATCCAGGTAGCCTATAGGTTGCTTATAATTTCAGTTGTAAACTAGAGCGATATAGCAAAACAAAGTGCACTGTCTATTTTCGTTGAAATGACCCTTTTAACGAAGAGGAGGAAACACAACCCAAGTCGCGTTCTTGAGGAGGGCGTCGCTTACCCGACGCCGACAGAGGCCCTCCTACAACGCCTTAGTAATACGCTATCAGTCTGCTGTTTTGTCAAAGACAATAAGCATGTGTCAGAGTAATCTCTGGTGGAGGTCGCAGGGAAGGGGAGGAGAGGGAGGACTTCCTCACATTGGAGTGCTGGATTAATGCCAGCAGGCGCGAAAAATCTACCCAGGTTTTGGCATTTGATTGGCTCATGCGGAATGTCACTCGTGTAAATAGTATTAGTGATGAGGAATTCTCGTTTCTAAGCAGCAAAAGCGTTAACAGACTGTGAAGAATAATGATTGGGCAGGGATGAACTGGCGATTTTTCATGGACTAGTCACAAAGCACGTTCTCACAAATTTTTGATTAGTTGCAGAAGATGCCGGACTGCGTTTTTGTTCTCTCTACACACTCAATGAGCTAATCAAAGGACTGAGAAAGCAGTGTTTTTCAAATTGTCCTAGGCGTGAGTCGAGTGGTTTACAAATTTCGCAACCACAGGTCAGGAGCTTAAGGTCATTTGTTGGATTGACCTTAAGTGGACAGGCAAAGATGTTCTTTTATGGGATCAGGAAAAGCGAGCTTCTAAAGGAACTCTTTTGCCTCGATTTTGTGAAGTGAGTAGCGCGAATGTCTGCAAATCTTGGACAGCATTTAGATCCCAATTATGGAGGCGCTTATCACCTCCGGATACTGTCAAAGCAGGTCCCGACTTTGAACAGCCCTAAGCAGGACATAGATGTACCAAATGTTGCAGGTTCTTTAGTGCTACCGCGCAAGGCACATTGTCCACTACGATATAAACCCAAAAATGGGTTCTAATTGATGCTTCGATTTGGCTTGTTCATTCGATTACCCACCTCTGGCATTGGTTTACAACTTGGGGACTGCCGAACCGATCTGGACAAACCCAAGGTAAAGTTTAATGTGATTCCCTATGCCTCAAAGGGGTTTCAAGAACGCTCATAAGCTTTAATGATGCAAGTATTGAGTTAATTTATCAATTGAATGCGAAGTTCCTTTTATCTGATGGAACCTTGTGAAAATTCCTCTCCTTTCATTTAGTCGATAAAAAGTTACTGTGCAAAATCTAGCGCACAGTGAGTAGACGGGTATCATCAAAAATTGTGGGAAGACTTGCTACGTGGAGGCCTTTTAGTGCACTTTGGATCTCAGGGCACTGCTTTCGCGACAAGTGCTCTCTTTTTCTGGTTTGAGTGCCATGTATGGTTAGATTGATCACTCTGTCGGTCCCAATTTAGACCTCGCAAATGCGTCCCTAGTGTGAGTGGTAAGTTAGTGGTAAGTAATCTAAATACTCTCTCTGACAAAAGGATTTTAGCTAATCTGCATGTAGCATTTCACTAGTTCTAAAGAAAGAGCAGTAAAATCCTCGAAAGTAGTCTGATGGAGCATAATGATAGGTACCTTAATACGGCAAGCAAATTTATCTTTTTTCAACCTGTTAAGCAAAGCGGTTGTCGGTCAGCACTGAAGGAAGTCCGACAGGTTGATCCTACTGCTGGCCACGGAATCCGCGCCTCCTGCATTGCTCTACAAGAGTGTCGACGTGTCTGTTGGCGAAAGGAATAATAAGTAAGAATGTGGGCTTTTACGTGATGCCTTTCTCCAGTCAATATTGACAGCATGGTGAGGCATGTGACTGAAAATGTATTTATGGATGTCCTCCTGAAGAGCAAAGGTGAAGGACGATTCCCTGTCATAAGTTCTCTGACCTCCTGTCTACTGATGTTCAGGTGAGTAGTACTGACATTGGCCAAGTAGTTTCGGCCCAAAAGTAGAGGAACCATTCAGTCTAGAATAGAGCCTACTTTTCTTCCTTCACCGATGACCTAGGTGTTACAATAATTGCAGTCATCATCACCACATCATCCAAAGGAGGCGAAAAGGCCGGTTGCTAGCAAGGAATAGGCCTGCCATATGCTTGACTGCTGGACTGACTGATTCGCTGAGCTTGCAAACGGGAACGTGATAATAGTCTTTTTGAGGGCTACTACGAACAGGATGTTGAGCAGCTGATGTACCGATGGACTGGTGAACGACTGGCTGAAATTCATAGGCCTAACTGGCTTGTGCGTAGGGACTGCAGATGTGAGTGAGGAGGTCACGGCACCCAGACCTTAGTTATGGACGCCTTCTGTAATAATGTGCGTCCATGCAAAATATGCTAGAGTTGAGAAAGGTAGAGTAGGTACATGAGTGCAACTTCAATCGGGTGAAAAGGGCGTTGGCGACGACCAACTTGCATGCAAATAAAAGAGCTAGAAAGTGGGAAATATAGTGCGACAGGAGGAAGAAGAAAGGAGAATTAAAATAAGCGTTGAATTTCATGTATGTTTCTCCCACCTTTCCCGACTTGGCTGGTAAGGCGACGAACACAAAGGCGCAGTCGACAACCTCACCTGCATTCAACCTCGCGTTGTGGTTTGTGGGTTGTTGGCGTGCGAGTGAATTAATGAGTTGGTTGCCAAATCCATGTAGCTGCAGGAAAAATTGGTCAGCAGTAATGTTTACTACCCTTTTGTTTACGACCATTACTCTTGGCTTGATATTTGGAAAGGCATGACAGTGCAAACTCGCTTGCGACGACTTGAACAAATCATCCCCGGAAGGGGTCAGTTGCCTAGTTGGACAGCATGTCGGAATGTCCTGCTTTTATTGGTATAGCCTTCATTATTCCTTTTCCCACGAGGGGTCCTCACCGACGACCTCCCTGTTTGAGTGGGGAGAAACGTAGCATACAGTGCGGCGTGCTAACTCACAGGCTATTTTGGTTTTAATTATGGTTATTCATGGCATGTATGCTAGTTAATGAAAGTAGTAATGAAGTAGTCTTGGTGCTACAACAGACTCTCTTAATGATTGCAAAGCTAAAAACCAAATTATCTTTGCCACTCTTAATGGGTTCGATCAATAAGCTCGCACCAAGGCGAGTTTGCCACCAGCACTAGAATGGATACACAAGAAAGTAATGCAAGGGATAAATCAGCTTTATGCATTATCAACAAGATTATAAGACTCTAGTGCCTGCAAAGGCTTTAAATAAACAGCGATGGTAAAACCTACAGTCCAGAGATAATTAAGAACTAGGTGTATCAAGTCCATGACGATTTCTCCTCCTTCTTCTTCGTTGTGTCAGCGCTTGCAAAATAAGTCACAAGTGTGGTGTCAAAACGACCCTGATTGACATTAGCTGTGAGTGATGTGATATTCAATTTACACTTACGTCATCTTGGAAAGACTCGGTTATAGAGTGAACGCACGAATCAGCGAAGACAATTTAGAAAGACCAGTACCATCACAGTAAAACTTGGCATTCATTTGAGTTTCTATATTGGATAAATTAAACACTATCCTGTTAATTATCTTCAGTGTTTCATACAGAGAATGCTGTGCTTACCCTTTGTATGCATATGTGGTGCTTGCTAACCATCGCATATTCCCTTCTCTACACATTTACATTTTTATCATTCAAGTGCTTTGCAAACCTTTGTCCCTACATTTTCGAGTGCATTCCTATTGTATGCCGGTTTTCGTCAGAAGTGGTGCAAATTGCTTGGTTTAAGTCGCACCGTAACCTTTGCTCCCTCTCCACGAAAACTCTCTTCTCAACAGTCGACTTCCGCGGCTGCGGTGTCGTCGCCTTTCGAAAATTGGTGGCGGCACATGAGCATGTTATTATCCTTAATTCTGTACTTGTTATAAAAATAACGAAGTGTGTTTTCAACAATGACCCGTGTGATTGAGTTCAAAGCAGACATTTATTGCATCTCTGCTGCTGATCCGCGTTAAACAGGTTTCCATAGAAAAAGCAATACCATAAAGGCACTACTGGATTTCGTCGACAGCCGCTCTCCTAACACGCGCTCACTCACCCACGCACCCATTCAAGCAGCCATCGGTAGCGAGGATTTGCACGATGCCGCTCTCATGGAAGCTGAAAAGAAGGGCTTGATTTGTGAGAAATCTCTATTAAATCACATAGTAACGCTAAAGGGTGTGGAACATGGGTAAGGTGATTGGCTTCTAGCTGCGGGAACAACACAGTTTTCTGTGATTGTCAATTTTGCTGTCCCTCATGAGTCCTGGTTGGGGTTTCGGATCTAGGAGTGTAACGAAGAGGGACCATGTGAACATTGCGATAAAGGCATAAAGAGAGGAAAAAAGATCATTCATACGTATTACGGCCAAGCTATAAGAAAGCAAGGTGCTGCTTGACGAATTTGGGTGCAGCCTAGGCTACTATTAGTTGCAGGAAAAGCCTCAGAAAAATTGAGCGGCCGCATTTGTACTAAATACAGCGTTTCTAGAACCGTTTGTGCACAAATGCAATTTGCAAGATAATTTAATAATGTTAAGTCTGAAGTAGAATTCTTCTTATCCTTTTATGTCTTTCAGGAAAGCGCGAATAAAAATAAGTAGCCTAATACCTTCAACAACACAAGCCACGAGAGGCACTGCATCGGTCGATTAGGTTCGAGTTGACAATTCCAACTACATGCTAGTTGAAATTAGCAAAGACGGCTTCCCCGATGCAAGTTGTCCAATGACTGGCTTAGATGCTTTCAAAACAATGCAATGCCGTGGAGGTTTTTACATGTCGGATATTAATGTTATGGATGCGCCTATCGTGAAAACGGTAGGAAAAACAGGAGAATGCCATCACGAAATCAATATACCTAGTCCACCACTTCAGTAATAATCACAAGGTGGTGATATACGCATTTTGGGAATAAAAAGGAAAAATATATGCACTAATAAGCTGCAAATTGTGAATAGATATTTGGTCAGCATGCAGCTAATTCAGGTCCTTTCCAATTGGAAATTCTGATATAAAATCGAAAATTGTAGGAAGGATTAATCAGCAACGATTCCTACTAGGTCTAACACATGCATTTGGAAATCGCGGAGTGAACTGTTCCGCCACGGTTCTATATGCCCAATGCTTTTGTGGTAGAGATTTGAAATGGCAACTGTGAGTTAATAAATGAGCCAATTAAGTGTGCAGAATTTATAGGGGAGTCAACATAAAATAGAGGCAATTGATTTAAAAAAATTGATTTTATTGGATTGTTCTTAGTAATTCACATTTTTAGGTTGGAATGCTGTTAAGTCGAGCATAAATATGGCTACTTTCCTTGCAGGTAGGTTGACCACTGAATGCATGCTTTAGCGCCTGCGTAAGAGGGCTTTTTAACAACGAACCTGGTGATATTTAAAAAATGGCCTCACAAATATGTTAAATGAAAACCCAAGTCCTCTCAATGCGATAGCCTATTCAGTTAGCACGTGCTACTTGGCACAGTATGGTGCCAGGTATCTTACCTTACTGGCTTTGATGTGGCGCAAATAGGTGACATCCCTTACATGAGTAGGTGGTGGCGAAAATTGTCCTAACTAACTCTATTCTTCATACATGCTTTTGTGAAAAGTTGTTTTTTAATTGTAGATTTAGTAAGTTTTCAGGTAGTTAAGTAAAATGTCCTTTTCTTTTGATCCTAAGCAGACAACTTAATGTCCAACCAAAGGATTAGCGGTTCAAGGAAGAGGAAAGGTCCTGCTGTCAAAATTAACTCTCCGACACTAAGTGATTTAACAACGTTGGAAGCAGACGGCTCAAGAACGAAGAATGAGATGGGGTCGGCTTTAGTGACACATTCACTATCAAACCAAAGTTGCACTGAAACGGAGTGTGATTGCTTTTTGAATTTTAAATTGAAATCCCAAAGCATGGAAAGCGATTTCAGTAATAGCTACAGCAGAAGAAGTAAGAGATCCAATAGTTGCTTGATAAGGCTGCATCTTAAGTTAATCAAAAAATTAACCAAAACCTTTTTTTGCAGATGACACAGTCACACTTACGCCAGAATGTGAGTACACACACTGTACACATCCTGGCACAGAAGTGCTGGCTCTCAGAAGAGCTGATTAGTAAATGGGTAGTGGCTACCTTAAGTTATCAAACATGAACATTTTCGATTCACTGGCCAGTGTAAGCGCCCTGCAGTTTAGCACGAGCATCAGTGCCTTGATGGACTTTTGCACTGTGCATTTTACAAACCAGGATTAAAGGACTAAGGTTAGCGTTAGGGTTCTTGAGCATCTAGTTTGCTTTAGACCTCATGTTTTACTTCGCTTAAAAATTAAGTACGTAAAGTCAACCGAAATAGAAGGCACAACTTGAGCCAGGCGAGCACCCACACGTTATTTCTCATCACAGGACAGGTTGGTTCTTCGTTTGCCGATCTCAATCAAGCCAGCGCTGAGGGCTGAATACCAGGCTGATTGCACTTATTTAGGAAGTCTTGTCTTTTGTCGCTTCGCCTTGTCGCATATTTACGCTCAGAGAGGTCCACCGCTATGAGTTGAGGTTTCCCTTCGTTGGGACGCCTTATGGATCTTAAATATCTTCATGCCCTTGCTTTATTCAACTTTTAGCTTCTTTTGGTCAGGTCTTCGTCAAAGCCTAACTGACATGCACACAAACGCGCGATCCGTTATTCAAGCATTTAGACCAATCGACGTGGTTATGTTGCGGGACTCCCAGGGACCAGAACTTGATACATAGGTGCTAACTCCATGAATATGCGATAGGCGTCAGGCATTTCCGTCAAGTCCTCTTCTCTCGCACTACCATCTGCCTCAATAGCTTTGCAAGCGATTCTGTTTTGGCAACTCAAACATCAATGATGCAGGAGTGTATGAATAAGAGCATCTACCTTTTCTCAATAAACATAAAATTTTGCCACCCTCCAAGCCATGCAGAAAACGCGTCAATGAAATTTAGGTAATGGAATGAATAGCACAACTGATTGATAGGCGAACAGACAAAGCGGCGCAAAAGAGGGTGGAGCTGGCCAGCATCTGGATCATCGACGCATGGATGTGACCTGATCGATGTGTTTTATAGATTACTCCACTGGTCGAAGTTAGCTGTCAGTGAATATCAGATTGCACGGACGAATTATGTGGCTAAGACGAAAAGTTTTGTATTTTAGCCAATTGCCTTTGCACTTGTGCTTGTTAGCGACACAAAAGGCAAGGCTGTTGGTTGTTTTTAAGATTCGTGTCTAGATAAATCAATTCACGTTTCTTCGATATGATCTTAGCTAGAGAGCGCCATGTTGATTTGCCCAGACATACGTTCAGATAATCAAAAACATATATCTCGCATCAGCGATATTTGGGAATCGGAATTAGGAATGTATTTTACGAGTTGTCAAGCAACGTGCTCACTAGCTTAAAGCGTCCAAGCACAAACATATGAAGAAGGGAAAATTGTGTTTGGTGCTTTTCATTTTCGTCTGTGTCACCCAAAAAATAATTCGATTGCACAACCATGAGCCCCATTCTCAATGGCTTAGTCCAAATCCTTGCAGAAAATACACATTAAATGATCTGAACCGACCATTTATTAAGTTTACACAAAGAAAGCAGCGTAGAGACAAAAAATCGGACAAGTATTTAAGGATACCTATAGCAAAGTGCATAGAACTAAGCCTTTTGTGTCTAAGAGCATAAAAATCCTGACACAAATCTAAAGTAATTAGTAGAGCAATGATGTGCTCGCGTAAATGGGGAAATATTTACTGCACAAAATTGCTGCGCGGGCAGTAGCCCATAAGCGAAGGCGTAATTGTCGACATCTATGGTTCCCATCACACCTCTATTCCATGGTTTTCACGCATGCTATGACATGTGGTTGGTGTAGAAGAGTAGTGCATCAAGAAAGTGTTTGCCTTTCACTTACCATCACACTGCACCTCGATCACCATTCCTCGTGTAGCTTCTCCCGTCGCACACATTAATTGCAAAGGACACAATACATGCCTGCAAAAAACCTGTTTTCATTTCATGATTGTCGCAGTATCATGGCTTAGCGAACAACATGTTAATCTATTTGTGAGGCGAATACATTGAGTAAGCGATGATTACATTTGTTGTAGGTAAATCAAGTAAAGAAATGCGGCTTGCAGCAAAGCATTTGATGAGATAGTGGAGGGTAGACATATTTGCTTGGTTTATCACTGTAATGGAATTATCAGGAATAAAATCATGCAGGGTGATGACGCAAAACGGATTGTCAATCGACTGCTCCTTAACAAAACACCATAGTTCTTACTTATTACAGTACGCTACATCAGGTATTAACTTACTTGGCGATCCATAAGACGATATTAATGCAGACAAATGGAGTTCCAAAAGCAGGTTATTCAGTAAAGCGGTTAATGCACAAAATGCTTAGCATTTTCGAAACAAAATAGCATCATCCATCGTTAAGACGACCACAGATATTTATCGCTGCTGCACTAACTTAGTAAATTTAAACTCGCCTTGAGGAGAAATGACGCTTCTTTTAATAGAATAACCTGCTCAGGTTTCTCTTCTCTTTGCGTAATGGTGCAGCAACGGGTCTTGCAAATGTGTGAGATGTATAATCGCTTCCAGTGTGATTGTTTGTTGCAACATTGTTGAAGGCTCAGTGTACTAGGTTGTAGCAATTTGAATCTTGTCTAATATTTAAGGGGATTACATGGTCAACATTTAGCTTGCAATGTAAATTTGGACGAAAACTACAGCACATTTAGGTAGGATCTCAATGTTTGACTTGTCTCGCGCCAATTCGAAGGGAAAAATGTCGTAAGTGCCGTTGTTAGAAAGAAAGAATTACAGCATTAAGAAAGTGTCTAAGAGGTCGTGTACATGGCCATGGACGAAAAGAAAATCAAAATCAGTGTGCTTATGGTCACAATACTGGATAGTTCATCACATCGTCATGCAGTGAGTGTTATGAAGGTCAATCTCTGCACAGTTGGTAGTGGGAAAGTCACCGACAGCAGAGATAGCATCCGATGCTGATGGGTTATTTCATTCAACGTGATTCCCACCGGAACACAAATGAACCGGGTTTAGTGGTTCGGTACAGCTCGATGCCAGTCTGTGCTCCACGATCTGCACACTGGTAAAGGCGGTCTCAATTCATGAAATGTTTGATTGAGTTCTCACCAACTTAAGCACCTAAGTGGAAAGTGTTAAGCTGAGCCAGTCACATGTCATATACAGGCTAGATATCACTTAAGACATCACCTAAAAGAGGTGGAATCACCAGAGCACCGTTAGAGACCAGCAGGCAAGAATGTAGAGCCTCTCACTCTCCCTTTGGCGTTTCGAGTTAAATAACACTATTAGGGAAGAAACGATATAAACATTACTCGAGCCTGCATTTCCGCGTACCAGTTCTGAAATGCCTTTAATATATCAGTCATGAGGATGCTTACTACCCCAGCATCTGTTCTTGAGCTCCGAGTTATTCTCTACTCCAAATAATGGTGTCGACCGCTCCACTTTATATTCATACCCAAACCACCGCAATCCGACTCCCCAGATTCGACGACAATTGTGGAATAGACTTTCGATAATAACTCAACCGTCATTTGCATCTGTTGACCCAATCACAAATACTCTAGAATACCGCGCCAAATAGAAGACTTTGGCTACTGTGAACCAAGGCTAAGGCCTTAGGACACTCGTTGTGCCGAAACAAGCTGCTGCAGCAATCTCTGAAGGTTGGTAAAAACAGGCTGCATAGGCATCGCATAACTCAACACAGTTATATGAAGAGCTCAAATGAATGGTAATGAGCATCCACACAAAGTCATGCGAAGTGGAAAGGTGCACGAAATCCTCTTAATCAGATAGCTTCCCACATATTTGAATGTAGCGTCACACGTAACAATTAGAGACGAGGCGACTGGCATATAAGCGGACACACCTCGGCACACACGTCGGTTCGGGAGAAGGCAGAGACAAGCGAAGAAATGCGTTGTGGAAGTTGGCCGTGTTCTTATCCGTGGAAGTGGGCACCGTGGGGTGAGTTTGTGAAGGAATCACAATGTTGGCAGAAGTGGGTATGGTGGCCTGAGCACAAGCCGCATTGGTGGTCACCGTGTGCGCAGCCATAGGGATGGTCGCAGCAGTGGTGGTAAACAGCAAGCATTACGGAGGATGTGCTAGCGCCGACGCTTGTGAAGAAGCCTCTGCATGTCGCGGTGAAGGAGTTGGCTGGTGGTGCACAAGCTCTTCTCCAGCTCTATTTTGCTGTGAACGCTTGAAGAATGCTATTGTTCCTGATTATTGCTTGCAACTACCTAACATATGATTAGATACCAGTACGTAACCTGTACCACACTTATAAATGAGGTTTTCTTTTTAAGCATACGGGATGCAATAGCAGATTAGAAGTCCTCTGAATGCCTTCACCTGAAGACCCATTACATAAACAGGAGAAACTGCTACCACATGCATTATTTCTTTATGTTAATTAAGCGGCATAAGCCCAGCCTTTGATTTGCATCGCACTTTTGGATGAAAACTATGACCTACGCATTAAAAACCCTTGTTTTTTTCGGAAGCAGCTCAAGGTTTGAATGTGGTTAACAGAAATCATTCCCTCCTCGTCAATTTAATGATTTGTACATGAAGCAATTGTACGCATTCCTTGCAAACGAAAAGAAGTGATTGTGCGCTTACTCACCAGGCAAACTACATGAACAAGATGCGGTAGAAAAGGCAAACTTCCACTCATTCTTCTTCACATCTGTTTGCTGATTTCCTGTCGCCTAAGATGAGTTGCAAGTGCCATTATGCTGATTCGCACCACCAAGTGAGTGACGTTTGGCCGATGTGTCTGTATCTTTGGGTAATTTTTGCTATTTTGCAGCATGTTTTATGTAACGATTGCCCTTTTGACATTAGTAAAGACTTTCCCTTGGATTTCGCCAGTTTATTGCACAATCCAGCGCGTGATTAAACAAAGTGCCAACAAACCCATAATTAGGAGCAGATAATAAAAGCCCTGCAAGGATTTACTAAGCACCAAATTCATTTACAAGGATTGCTTAAGGCATACAAGTTCTGAGGTGGCTCTAAGTTGTAAGCATAGGAATCGAGCATTGGGAACAATGGAATCCAATCAATCTGGAAGCACGGATGAGATACTTGCAAGGTAACCAGTTTAAAGTACTTGTCGCAATGCTACAAAAATTGTTTTATTAAGTTTGCCTTTACAAAAAATGTGGCTTTACTAGACACTGATTACATCAGGACTCTGTGCGTAGAAAGATGTTGGGCGTATTTTAAACCCTCAATTAAAGGCTACATAGCTGTTTTGGGCATACCATACCCCTATGGTTGTTTCTGACAGTAACTGACGCTCCAACTACAGACTAACCCAACCACAGACAAGCACCCAACTCTGAAAACAAACAGACCTTGAATTTGTCAACAGAAATTCTACATTGAGCTCAGCCCCTATAAACTACTACTAACTGACTATGACGAGTGCGCTAGTGCAATCTGTGTTACCCAAAGTAGGAAGCAGTAGCCACTTAAAAGCGGTATTGAAAGACATACACAACATTGCACACGAAGTAGACGGAAGAGGCAAGGCGTTGGTGGTCACAAACTAGTAGGGGTAAAAGGAAAAGTTTTGACGTGGCTCGGTGGAGCTGGTATAACAAGGATATCTTCCGGTCTTTAGGCTAGCAATGTGCCTACTGTGATACCTACTAACGACGATAAACTCCGTCTCTGGAATAATGTAGGTGCCTATATGCTCATATAATGCTAGTGACTCGTTTCTACACCCTCCTTTACTTTGTAGAATCAAATTCACCTCTTCTTCTGCCAAATGACGTACTATATGATAGCGTGGAAGGTAGATCTGCCGCCTGTGGACAAATATCTGAAAAAAAATGAAAGATGAGCGTAAAATGAGCCCCTCGGTTTTGAGGGTAATTTGGCGACCACTGCATCACTAAGAAGCGGTAACAGGACGTGTAGTAGCAGTAAGAGCAACTACCTGATTCCTATCTACAGACGTACTGGCATCGGATGTAATCTTGGCGGATGAAAAATTAACTCCATAAGCCATCAACTCTGATCCCAATCGAAGTGTGCTGTGGTTCACGTAGATGAGAGAAGCTTAAGCGATCGCAAAGGCACCGATTAGGATAGATGTTGCAAAGCAAAGATTTGCACAGTAATTTATGAAGGCAAATTGCAAACACTTGTATGCCCACCTTGGTTTGGTAAAGGATAGGGTTTAGTAATCTGAAGGGGTGTCCACTGGCCAAACTGATACGTGCAGATATTCTGAGCTTTTGACATCAAGTCCAAGAAAAACGTGTACATCCCATCATCTTGTAGACCCTCAACGCTAACGGTGAGTGCAGGAGAGATGCGGCTGCAAGGCAAATTGTAAATAATATTAATCAATCGAATGAAGGAGTGAGGGCCAACAGGCAAGACAATTGGCTAGAAGGCTGGAAACGATAAGAATCGTGAATTAATTCACCTGCCAAACTTTCCTGCGCACATTTGCATTTGGTAGGGCTTTGCTGCACGCCACATCGCCTGATCGCGCAACCGTAGAGTAAATGCTGCACGCTGCGCCGAAATCGAACGCTCATAATCTACTCCTGCTATGCAAATGGACGAGAACTCCTCCCTTTTCACTGTTGAGGCCTGTAGGCCACACGTTGGGTACACTCTGAGCAATAGCCAACATGACCGAGTGCGTATCCTTTTCCACAAACACCACCACTCCAGACGATACGTCTTCTCGGTCATGAGCGTTACCATTTTCACTTGGATCCGCCATTTGTGAGGTTAAGGGGTTGATCTATGATGCATCGCTTGCTCAAAAGGTATCGCCTGAATTCCGTTTGCTGACGTGCGGTCATTCAGTGCAAGACACCTCAGCTGAGTGAGCCTCGTTTGACCACGAAGAGCACTTTTTGCTCTGCATATCAGTATTCAACGAAAAATCTTTGCATTCACCGGCTTATGTGTTTGATATCTTACAGTCGTTTGAGATACGACGCCTTGCCTAGAGGGAGGAGAAGAAAAGTTACTGATGCAGTCTGATTCCACGGCTGCATGGGCAGTTTCAACAAATGTGCTGAACCTGGGAAGATTGGGCAATTTTTGATGCTTTCTAGCGTAAATGCTGTAATATGGCTGGTGCTATGAAAAGTCGATTGACCTTCAAGACAGTCTGCGCGAGTCAGTGTTGTTTGTTCAAGCTTCCCTGAAATGCCCATTAGCAAAGCTTCATTCCATGTTTTTTTTGGGGAATGACTGCTTACGTCTCAACTCTGTAGGAAGCGTATCTGCTGCGTGAAATCATAAAAAATCGAGCCTCAGTAGTCCATAAAACTAAGTTAAATTATAAGTGAATAACATTGGACCATCTACCATACATTTAATTGCGACATTTAGCAAGGCTTTGCTACCAGTACTTTCCGTTACTAGTGATATTCATTAATTCGTATCAACTTATAGCTTTCAATAAGTTTGTTCCTGCTGCCTGATTTTGGAGGAATTTGTACAGCATCTCTAAGACAACGCCTATCATTGTCAGCTATGCATGAGTTTATTGGCAGCCACAACCGTTTTATAGTCGGCTTTAATGGTAAATGAGAGGAAGTCAAATCAGTCCTGGAAGATATTGAGACGATTTTATTAGCATTATAATGCTGCTACATTCGAGAAATTTGAATCCCATTGCAAGTCAAAGGCCTTTTCAGGAAAGGATATACTTAACTGCCCGCGCTAAAACAAGTCGTACTGGTGTCGAGGCAATGCGCGTAGACACATCCCTGCAGCTTACAAAGGTCAGTTTAGTGTTTCTTCGACGATGCTTTTGGGTGCCCTTGTCTTTGCATAGGCTTCTTCTGCCACGACATGATAGCATTTTAAAGTTTTGTATATTTTTACCTTACATTACTACATAGACAGACATCATTTTCACGACTGCATTGCCAGATTTTAACTCTACTTTGCGGCTTAAATAGATGCCTTCGTGGTGCTTGTAGTGATGCTTTTCAAATTTCCTTGTATTTAAGTATTCTTGCCCACTACAGAGAAATTAATGAAGCCAAAACTGGATGTTTTGCTGCATAAAGCTAGCAAAGATTAAATGTGTTTTGTACTTTTGAATTGAATACAGTCAGGCTTGCTACTGACATCGGCTAGTACTAGTATTAATTTCAACACTAGTAACAACATTTTTCATCGTTATTGTAGTGTCTCTAGACTTCCTTGAATGCAGCCCTTATCTGTGTTATTGAATTGACCAATGGAAGTCGAGCATGCCTTAATAATTCCTGTTACCTAAAACATGCTACTCTGTGCTAAGCACTGTATGCCGCGTAAACCGAAATCCTCAACAAATGCTTACATCTCGAGACTTATTAGCACAAAGTACAAATAAAGCCAAACACGAAGACATCACCAACGTTCAGCCCTTCATAAACCGTGGCAAATTCACTCAAAGGTTTATCGATATGGATAGTAAATAATCGTCTTTCACAAAATTCTTCAACACCTTCAACATTTCAATAGAAAAGTGTGACAATGCATTTATTAGGTGAATTTAAAGGCAATCACCAGCCTTAGGCAAGTTGGGAAATAATTTAGCAAAGGAAAGTGCATTTTAGCCTCGTGAAGGCAACCTCATAACTCGAATTGTATATTGACAATCAAGTGCATTAAGTATTGGATTGTTGTTGAAAAATTTGTAGTGCTTTTCACCAAAAATGAACAGTTTTATAATGTGTGCCGTTCTCGACAGAGTAGCGGTCTTCATTCTTCCTTGAATGGGCAGTAAATTAAAGCTTAATGGCGAATCAGGAACGCTGTGCTTTACCATATTCCATCATCTTTGGTATCCTAGGGAATTGCAGCATTGTAAACCTTGCCCTTCTCAGCATCCTTAAAACCACATAACACGGCTATCACGTGTGTACAACTGTGTGCACATGGGCACAGATTTGGTCGCGGTGCAGCTCAAAGATGCCCACTTATCTTAATAACTATTTAATTATTCAACAGTAATTTTTCATTTTAATCCAAATGCTTGGTTACTCGCTCTTCTCAAAATAACTGACAGTCA
>LWMJ02000406.1:45125-58208 GCA_001693035.2 Taenia asiatica | reverse complement strand
AACCAACTCACTGCAACAATCACACATGTAAGCGTAATCGAAATCGCCTCTTTGGACAAATTGCCCATGCCTGGATACACATCAAAAACTTGCGCTCCAAGCCTTAAACATCAAGCGAGCGATTACCGAATATGACAGTGAGTTGCACAGAGAATCATACCTACATAGCAAAACCTCACAGCACAACCACTCGTCCACTTGCCCCACACCTACTTCACATCGGTTCCATCTCATACCACAGTGGTAAAAGCGACTAAACCTGGAAATCTTAGGTTAAAAAAGGCCAAGAGAATCTTATAATTGCAAAAAGGCAATAACATCTGATTCAACAGAACCAACAAGTTTACAAAATTAGAGATTTGCTCTTGTCTCGCTCTCGCGTGGCACTCACACACAGTACTCAGTCGTTCATAGATCTTCCCTCAAGTCTGCGATGCTTGTTTCCAGGACAAATGACTAGCCAACACCGAGCGAAGTAACTTTCAAGAGGATAGACAAATAGAATGCAAAACCAAAGCTGTTTAAAGGCGCTCAGTGCAGTCCTAATGGCCTCTCATGAGCCGGCTTCTAGACCCACACTCTCTCTCTCGCCATTGCCATCGCAGGCAACAATGGATATTGTTGGTGGCCTAATGAGCCTGTGATGTTGTTGAAAAGCAGTCCACAATCAACGTTGAAGGTGGTGGCGACGGTAGAGCGAGTGTCAGTCAGTAATACAGCTCGCCATAATCATCAGCCACATTCCGCGCGAGGCTGTCAAAGTCAACACAAAAATACTGTGCGAATCACGAGGGTGAAATTGACACCCAGTGCTGTTTACTTATGACTTCATGCTTATCACAAAAGATTTCAAAGAAAAAATCACTTGCACCGTACTTTGGATCTGCAACGACTTTAGCACCAAGCCGAATGCTTGGTTGATTTTTCACAATTTGATAGCAAATGAGATCCCATTCACAATGAAAACCTCCTTTTTGAAACAACTCACCATCTAGCAAACCACTGGGCCAACTTAAATTGATCCCTTCCACAACCTTTCACCATGATGAACAAACGTAAGTGCTGTCTATAGACAACGAAAACCTGTCCAGCTTTTCTTTGTAAATCTTACCCAACAAAACAACTTCACACTTGCAGATGTCCACTTCGAAACATGTGTATACATGTATATGACTACGAGTTGATACGTCTCATGCATCAAATTGTTCAAGACCCGGAAACTCAACTAAAAATGCTTCTCCGTGTAGAGTAAAAAATAAATATTGCAACAAATGAAGCACACCACGGGTTGCAAAGGTAAGCAGACACTAAATCACCAAAAGGGGCTGAACTAGACTTAATAAAAATTGTATTGAGTCTCCCTAATTTCTATATTTCGGCAACGACACAATTACCACCGCAGCTCACCATCCTTTCCCAACGGGACAGTAAGCTTTCCTGTCATGTCAACTCTATTCTCAAACTCGTCCCATCACTTTGGCTTGCGTCCATGTAATTATCTGATGCTTGTGCCAACTGAGGTGAAACCTATCGCGATGCCATTAAACATACCAGTATCGTCCACGACTGGATCCATATCGCAGGACCACGGAGATGCCTGCCAAGGTGACTCGAGAATCTAGCATTGTCAACCACTCCAACAGACTTTTCCAATGTCAGTCCGCCACCGTTATGAGTCCACAGTATCTAAGGCCGAAAAAATGGAAGCCGGGGAATGAATTCCCAACGCACAGCAAAACCCAAGCACGTAAATGCAAACAACGAAAGATACCTCAAAAAAGTCTGTAAAAAGATGCAAACACTTTCAGGTGAACAGTTACAGGTCTTTAAGTAACCACTCTTTTGCTTTTGGTCTACCTCAAACACAAACTCGTATCTAAACTGAACCCGCGACTCAGTGATTTCTTGGGCCATGCAGAAAATGCGATAAAATTGTGAGGTGTCCCATGCCCTCAATATCAGCTCTACCAAGACAAACATTACAGCCATGAAAACAATTTACATTTCACCATGTATAGAACATAAAAGGACCTACGAATAACTGCCAAAAACGTGATGAAAGCCAGTACACTGCAACCAATTTCTGTCTGAGAAATGTCTGGAGCAATAACGAAGGTGAGATGCATGTTCAGCGCCGAAAAGTGATACTTTCATTCTTAGCCACAAAGCATCCCACTAGAAACACGCATTTCCGCTGAATGAAGGGGTAAAAACATTGTTCGTACCAATTGCAGCAAAACGCTCGCTAGGATTTTCCAAAACTTATGCTAACAAAATCACTCAATCAAAAACTCGAGCACATCTAACATTGTCATAGAATGGAGACAAAAAGTAGGTTCACGCAAAACGTCAAAATTCAATGCTGAGCCTTCACCTGGAGTCAAGACCTTGCTGACCACCCTGAATCAGCTTCGAGGCCATCACTTTTACCTGCCGTCTCGGTCTGCCAACACTGCACACCGCTCCACATTTCCACCATGCCGTACATTGCTGCGCTCGTGCATCCGCCCCTTCCCGCCCCAATTTTTGCCAGCACCCGCTTCTTCCC
The DNA here is from genome assembly GCA_001693035.2 of Taenia asiatica. Lineage (NCBI taxonomy): Eukaryota > Metazoa > Platyhelminthes > Cestoda > Cyclophyllidea > Taeniidae > Taenia > Taenia asiatica. Next base: position 55,660 of record LWMJ02000406.1, on the reverse strand, counting down.
TTCCTTCTCATCACTTATCCACCCACTGTCTACGCAAGCCTACTTCTCAATTTTCAGTAGTACCTTCGGTCTCTCCTCGTGTGTGCCCGTGTGTTAACCGCCATTTCATTATGAAGTGCCCAGAGCGAGGTGGTTGTGTAAATGATGAAAACGCGCTCTCTTTACTTATAGTACTTAAATACAGTCATTTATAACAAATAGATAAAGGAAACACGTTCGTGAAGGGACATTAAGCCCATTTGCAACAACAAGGACATCAGAATGTGTGATGTTGGTATGTGGAGGGCAAATTGCTACTGTGGCTCCCACCAGGCGACTAAATTACGAGAACCTCAGTTGCATTCAAGGCCAAGAAAGGGGCCAAGGAAGGGATAACCGATGAAGTACACTACTCTATTGCCTGCGGATTCACGGATCACTGGCCTTTGTGATTCACAAAAGTAGTGATTTCGAGCCCTTTACTCTCGGCCGCCATCTTGTCGACGTGCCCCAAGCTGATGAGCGGCTTTACCCCTGTGAGGTCATTTGTGGTCTGCAATGCCTCCATGCCACGCGCATTGTGCACATGAACCTCAAACCCGAGAACATCCCCCTCCGGATTTGGGTCATGTTCTTATCGCCGAAGACCTCCAGAAACGCACGACTTTCGTACAACTCCCTAAGACCTCCAGAAACGCACGACTTTCGTACAACTCCCCCATTTTCGGAAATCAAAACAGCTAATGGGATAGAAATCATGGGAAAGGCAAGCGTGTGGCCCTTCTGATGGTATAGATCTCGTCTGAAGCAGTATGACCGAACGTTAGCAGGGAAAGCGATGCTATGCGGCGGGCGAGGTCAGGTCGTTGTAGGATAAGCAATGTAAAGAAGCTCTCAAAGCCACTACAGGCTTTTATCCAGTCCTGACTCGCACAATTATAAGAACCGTTCAGGCATCGCAAAAGTCAAGGACTTGAATTTCTATCGCGGCGTTGACCAGGACGAGACGGTTTCTTGTACATTGTAACCGGTTAAAATCTTGAGCATTGGAATACTGATTGCATTACTTTGAGCTGTAGCTGAACAAAATCCTAAAAAAACATTGCCAAAATTATGTGGCTTAGACGCAAAAGGTAAAAATGTGATGTCGATTGCTTTATTATGGGCGCCAATTATCCACATACTCTCATCGATGCAACCTATTCTATCCCCGTCAAATGGCTAATAATGACACAGTACCTGCGTCATTACCACCAGATCGACAAAACGCTCACTTTGCAATCACTATGACCAAGTGCGCAAATCGGCTTACTGAAACCTTCGTCGAGTTTTCATTGCCAGCATCATTTAGTCTGTAGCAGTTAAAACGCCGATTTTGAATACCTTCAGAAGATCCACGAATCAAGATTGAAAAGAGAGCATAAAATGCTGGTGCAGGGTGTTCTTCCGGATCACTGTCGTCGAATCAATATTCATAACCGTCAGGTGAGCTAACTTGAATGGAACTCATGACCAGAGCACAACTCAACTCAGTGCGATGACCACAATTCATCTCGGTAATTTTTCTATGGAATAGGTCTTTACTCCTGTGTTAAGTTCAGTTTTTAAAAAATAATTGTAACACAACCATCTGAATCATTCGCCATAAGTGTAAGCTTAAGTTAAGGCTTAAGGCTCGCCAAATTTGATGGTTACCCAATCCCTACGCCTGCCTGCGTCTGCTTCGTCCAACAGCAATTAATGCAATAAAATGACATGAGAACTCAAAACCTTCTATGCAGAGCGAAAACCTGCTACAAAAACAATATCGATACTGTTGCCTGTTTTACTGCTACGAGTAGACTCTGAGCTCTTTGATGCGGCACATGATCGAGGGTAAGCCAGCTCTTTAAAAGTACATAATTTAAAAGAGCATTATTTTACGGATTTTCTTAAACACTCAAACTCGTCACCTAGCTAAAACTTTACAAGGTCCTTCTTTTTAGCTATCTACCCACCCATCAGCAGCAGAACGACAAAGTAGACGTAAGAAATAATCCATTGCAGGACAAAACCAACCTGGTAAAGGAGGTCAAAATGAATATCTAAAGTAGTAGGCATATTGCAAAAGTGCAGACGATTTCCTATCGACTGTTTTAGATCCGCTGATGAGCTGGGCGCACGTTCAGTAGCTGTAGCTAGCATTGCCCACAAATGGGCCCAAGGCATTCACACTTCCACGGGACTAGGCGAATGGGTTTGCAGCAGTTACGCCTACCTAGAACAGATCAACCCATTTCAACCTCAAAGCTATCAACGGTCCTACACTTCAACCACGTGCCTCACCAATGGAGACACGGCGCACGTGTGCACTGTAACCTTAAATCGAGAAAATCTTAACTTGAGGCATTCTCAAAACACGCGACTAGTCCAACAGTGTTGTCAGAAGAGTCGATGCGATACCGTGCAGATAAAACAATTAGTTGAGCTGACAAATAAAGCCGCAAATTATGCATGGATACCAAAAAATGAGCGAAGCAAATAGAACGATGAAGACCAAATTATGGATGGCTATGTGGACACAGGATGAAGTGGCTGAGTATTTAGCACTTTGAATTGGTAAGTAGGAGAGCGATAAAAACTCATAAGATTAAGGGACAGAAGACAGCAGTCACTACTGGAAACTCACTCATCCTCACCTCCAATCCCGGGTCGATAGCCTGGACTCGAATTAGGCTCCACTCCATTTCCGCCAACTCCACCTCCTTGACAACCGAGGCAGCCCGAATGGTACCAGTTGAGGCAATATTTTTGCGCCAGGCTGTCTTCAGCCTTTCCAGCATCTAACTGTATGTAGCCCGTAGTGGCGCGTTCAATGACACCAGTTCTCTACGTACCGTAACTCCACCACTGCTGCTTCGTGATCCTCCAGCGATGGATCTGTATCTCCACCTCCGCCTCGGTTATCGTTGATGTTGGTTGCTATGATGTAGAAAAGCCACCCTCTTGAGTAGCATGCATTATGGACCAGATTTTCCCTAACATCTCGATAATCTCATTCATGCTCCTAATGTGTCAGCTACTAGACACCTCTATTGGCACCGCTTACAGGTTCGTTTGACTTCAAACGCCTCCAAGAATGTGGAAGGCTTCCACAGGTAAATAGACCTATAACTAGATGAAAGACTGGATAGGGGATGGATGGACAGAAGGGTCAGTGTACGAATGATTGAGCTGATGGGATAATTTGGTTCTGGATTTTTTTCGTCACCTGAGGAGTAGTTTTTCTCATACAACACTTTGCAAAACTGGAGATAATTTCAGACTAATAACACTAATAACTCGAAAACCTAGGTGATTGCCAAAAAAACACATTCGTATTCGAGAGATGAACTGGTAGACAGATTTAATGTTTGAATAGGTCCCTCAAATGTAGTACACTTATTATGGCACATTCTACAGCACTGCCAAGTCCAAAGGGCATTTCAAAGAAGCAATGGGACGGATAGCCCTAAACACTGAGATCATCCTCCACAACATCCATCCCAAAAGCGACAATTACAGTCTACACTAAATAGCGCTGCAATAGAACTGAATTTGTGCACCCCGGCAGCGAGGTTAGATACCGTCCCTACGTCGGCATCAAACCAAGCTGGGAAACAAGAGCTGGAGATAGGACCGGATTATGCCCTATAAATCAACTGTCTTTGTACATTGCCCTCTCTGTGGTAGAGTTCCCATTAGGCATCACCTTGACAAAAATGAAGAGCGCACATTTATCCAAATATAGGAACTGATTAAGGCACAGATGTGCTTTATCTTTACAACTCTCGTCGAGTCCTGAGACTTCGCCTTCCACCCACCAACTAGCAATACGTATTCCAAAGAAAAACGTCCCCTATTGACCAAATAGTCCACTTAATGCGAGAGGAAAGGCTCGTCCTCTCGCTTGAAACATGATGCCAAAGCTTATACATTGCCGCATGTTCAAATGACTCAGCAGAAATAGTGTCAAATGCAAAACCTCAACAAAGTCGTTGAATGCGCAATGGAGCAGTAACACCTGAGAGTTATAGGCAAACCTGCCTCATGAGGAGGAGCAGAAACAGCTACCAGCGCAGCTGCTGATGCACAGACCTCCTTGAATTGGCGCTTGGACACCCTTAATTAAGTATCACTGAATGGAGACTGAAATGCTAAAGAATTAATAAGACCAAGTCGACGACCAATCGTTGATCAACTTGAAAAAAGAAGTTACACAGGAAATTTTACTGCTCTACGGAGAAAGATGTGCTTTGTGAAATCATCAGCACCACTGCCATTCTGTAAACGATCGCCGTCATTGTGGTAATTGAGGCAAAATAAGTTCGCATTATTTCCTCAACAAAAACTAAGTAACCGCAAAAACTCCTCAAGGTCAATCACCCGTTGCAGTAATCAACAATGCAACCCAAGGTACAAGCCCTCCCAACAATAGGCGAGCTTGGTACCAGTTTCACTTAAATAGTCTTATTATTTCCTCAACAAAAACTAAGTAACCGCAAAAACTCCTCAAGGTCAATCACCCGTTGCAGTAATCAACAATGCAACCCAAGGTACAAGCCCTCCCAACAATAGGCGAGCTTGGTACCAGTTTCACTTAAATAGTCTTCAAGCAATCTGAACTAATGTAATCCTCGGTCAAATTCCGACACCAAGAACCGGTGTTAATCACTTGCAACTTGAACATGCAACCAAACAGGTAAGAAGAGTACGAACAAGAGGCAAGACACTTCTAATGGGAAAGTACTGCAGCAATGAAGAAGGATCTTAAATAGCCTTCTTGGCGTAGCACTTCCCTTCAGTCGATTGACTGATCTTGCCATTTTTAAGTTTTTTTCCAAACATCCCCCAGTTAGAGAGAACTCTATCGAACGGATAGGTCAAAGGGATCAGCAACGTTTGGTCTTTGTAAGCGAACGATTCATTGTAGGCAACCGCGTTTGCAGTCCATCACAAGCCCAAACAAAGCAGTCTTTTGGACATAGGGTGGCTCGCACTCCAGACCTGTGAGTGGACGGTTTGTGCAAAAACAGTGATTACATCTTCGATAGTCTAGCAACTACCGCAGTGCAAGCCATTCCGTGCCATAAGCTATTCTCCCAGTCAGTCACACGGTCAGCGAACCACCCTACACGGACGTGAAGGAGGCGTAGGAGCAACAAATACACGGTCTGTCTGGCATGTAAATAGCAGTCATGTGCTCAGCCCCCACCACGACAGCCCCCTCGATGCCGCTGTAGGAGTGAACCAATTGTCGCAATGCTGCTGGCTGTTCTTGACACATCAACCTCGAATAAAATCAGCCAAATGAGGTGTGTAACTCCGTTTTACTCAAAACAGGGAGTTCTCCCAAACGTGATGTCTCCTAAATGGCTTGACATCACCAAAACCAAACCGTTTAGGTCGGTCAATAAAAAGTATTGCGTTTTGCTACTACCTACTACGTCTTTTCAAATAGTATAAGAAAACGATTGCGAATAAATCTCGCTGGCGCCTCAGTCCTGAACTCGTACTACATCCNTCGATTGCTTTCAACCAAATGGCAGCAGGAATCAACGCGGGAGCAAGCGCTTTCCAACGTGCTATAACGGGTCCCATCAGAAACCATCTGATGCATCACCAAGCACCCTACAGCTTGGTAACAGCAAAAGTGCAAATGATCAGCGATGAAATATTGCTTGGCTTTAACCATTCAAGATCATTTTGGGCGTTTAAAAACAGCAAAAGAGAGTTTGCATNCAGTCCTGAACTCGTACTACATCCTGATTCCTCTCAACCAAAGAGTGGCAGGAATCAACGCGGGAACACGCGCTTTCAAACGTGCTATAACGGGTCCCATCAGAAACCATCTGATGCATCACCAAGCACCCTACAGCTTGGTAACAGCAAAAGTGCAAATGATCAGCGATGAAATATTGCTTGGCTTTAACCATTCAAGATCATTTTGGGCGTTTAAAAACAGCAAAAGAGAGTTTGCATGAGGTTGACAAATTTCCAGTAGGTCCAGTCAATTTAAGTCACCATATCGGGTAGCCTAAACACAAGTTTGATGCACAATGCAACCACCCATATTCGACGATCAAACGTCAGTCCTGATACTATAATCTTTGCAAATAAGGCTCACTACTTTTGTGAAAGGATAACTTATGCGGTGAGTGATCTTTCAGATGCCGCACAGTTACTACGACACAGCATCACAGAAGAGAAATCTGAAGCTACATCAAGGTAGCAGTCAGCTGGTAAGAACCACTAGCAACTCTCGGCCATGTAAAGGAGAAAAATCAAGAATTTAGAATGAAATTATAATGACCACCGATCAGCCAAAAAGGCCAGATTTGATTCGATAAATATATGTCATAGAAAAAGAGGAACTTGCATTTCGGACAAAACAAGAGTCTCAAACTCCCTTTCTCCACTCCCCTAAGGCATCAACGAACAGCACAAACCATGTGGTCAAGTTCCGCCACGTACAGGGCCTCAGCAACCAACCCTATAGCCTAGCCAACAAGGAAGCAGCGATAGTAGCAGAACCGTAAGCTCTAGTATCCCCTGTTTCAGGTGCAGCAAGAACCATCACAACTTCGGTGGCAACCTCTACCCACCAGTCAGTAATAGTGTTGTGGATCCGTGCCACTTAAGACATAGAGTGCACAAAAGTGGTGACTCAGTGTGTAGGAGTCATCACCGCCACCAGAAATTCGATAAACTAGGCGTACGACGAGAGAGAAGTCAAAGACGCACTGCTTGTGAACCTTCATACCTCGTCCGCGTAAACGCTGAGTGCGATCCACTGGCAGGCGAAGGAGACCGACCTGTCGAGGAGACCGTCAACGAGCTCTGGATTGGTGGTCGCGATGATAGTGCTGCAGCAAGAGGCTGAAGGTGGTAGAGGGGTGTCGGTTTTAACAATGGGACGTTGATCACTGCCGTTGTCACATCGAATCCTGCCTGTAAGAAAAGAGGGGTCACAGTGAAGCGGAGATGAATGGTTAACAGAGTGTAGAGGCATTACGTAAAGGAAGCAACTGACCAAATAATAATATTTTACAATCGGGTACCCAAGGATAGTCATAAACCCAAAAGCAAGGATAGCAACCATAAGCCAACCAAAAAATAGCATTTTCAAGTTAGGCATTATAAAAGAACCGCCATCGGCATAGATATCCCATCATACAGACACCCTACTAAACTTGGGGCAAAGGCTGCCTCAACATTCGCACTCAACCTCCTCACTGCGTGCCAGTCGGAACCAACGTCTTCCGCCTCAGTCTTGGTGGTAGAGAGCGTTACCAAATCGACGTCAACAGCACTCCTGATCGCGCATACCAAATTATCTGCCACCATTTCACCCTTAAACACACAAGGCCGAATTTTGACCCCATAATGAGAAATCATGATGACTAAGAGCAGCTACGCTCCTAGCACACACAAACTCAGTTCTTTCTGGCCTGCCACTGACAAATCCTGCAGCCATCGTCATCTGAGATTCAAAGCCTACGTCGAACCAAACGGCAATCAGTATTCGAAGAGAAGCACCATAGGTACAAAATCTGCAGAAGCAAGGGGAGCATGAATTCGCTGGGCATTTTCTGTTTCTCTTACAAGCTAAACATACTGGGGCAATAAGTTAACCAACTCACTGCAACAATCACACATGTAAGCGTAATCGAAATCGCCTCTTTGGACAAATTGCCCATGCCTGGATACACATCAAAAACTTGCGCTCCAAGCCTTAAACATCAAGCGAGCGATTACCGAATATGACAGTGAGTTGCACAGAGAATCATACCTACATAGCAAAACCTCACAGCACAACCACTCGTCCACTTGCCCCACACCTACTTCACATCGGTTCCATCTCATACCACAGTGGTAAAAGCGACTAAACCTGGAAATCTTAGGTTAAAAAAGGCCAAGAGAATCTTATAATTGCAAAAAGGCAATAACATCTGATTCAACAGAACCAACAAGTTTACAAAATTAGAGATTTGCTCTTGTTTCGCTCTCGCGTGGCACTCACATACAGTACTCAGTCGTTCATGAATCTTCCCTCAAGTCTGCGATGCTTATTTCCAGAATGAATGACTAGCCAACACTGAGCGAAGTAGCTTTCAAGAGGATAGATAAGTAAAAGGCAAAACTACAGCTGTTTAAAGGCGCTCAGTGCAGTCTTAGTGGCCTCCCATGAGTCGGCTTCTAGGCCCACATTCCCCTTCGCCATTGCAACCGTAGGCACCGATGAATATTGTTGATGGCCTAATGAGCCTGATGTTGTTGAAAAGCGGTCCACAATCAACGCTGAAGGTGGTGGCGGTAGTAGAGCAATGACCTCGTCCCGGATTTGGTGATTTGCCTCCTTTGCCCCTTTCCCTCATTACTTCCTCCCCACCTTTCACTATCGACACAACCGAACATCAAATAGAAGCGTAGTCCTATCATGTACCACATACCCCTTCCACTCTTATGACCACGTCTTATTATGCTGTGACATAATTCTTATTAACTACACAGCTCATCAACCCAATTACACACTTCATTGGCTCGCCACCTCCAACTCTTCCTGTCATTGGTCCCTATATCCATCCTGCTGCATCGGACCTACAATCGCATGACCTCACCTCACCTCACCTCACCTAACCAAAGCTATAGGGACAATCGCCTATCGTCAGATCAACCATTGCATTGAACAATTCCGCGCCTCTAAACATTCACTTAAACGCTTACACATCTACACTCGCATGCACCATCAATCTGGTGGATGGTAGATGGGTATCCTCCATGTACTTGTACAAATATGTAGATAGTCACTTTGCGCACACGACAATGTGATTAGGTACACCTGCTTGTACTGCTAATTAACGAAAATGAGGCTGATAAAGTAACACTGGAAAATGGGGCACCAAATGCGTGTGCACCAAGGCTGGAAAGTAAGACGGTGCTTGAAATGTCCAAATGAGCAGAGCTTAATTCCTGCCTTCCCCTCTGTTCACTGGTCGTAGTCTTCTTGACTCTGGTTCATACGAACTAAAGTGCTGAGATGATCAATGTTAGATCAAGATAAGGGGGAAAGCATCTGGGATGCAGAGATACTAAGGTTCACAGGAAAGTGTCCCAAAAAAATATTCGAGGTGTCAANTTCACAGGAAAGTGTCCCAATAAAATATTCGAGGTGTCAAAAATCATCTGCGAGCTCAATTACCGGAAAATTTGCGGTGTTCTCAAAGTCCTTCTGGACAAGGTCATTCGTAACGCCGTGACACGTTGAGTGCGCAAAGCGCAAGATCGTCACTGCCATGCACCCAAGTCACATGTTCTATGGCCTCGGTGGCTTGGTTAGATCGTGGATGATAGGTGGGTCGCTAAAGAGATAACAGCACATTTTGTGTGGACGCTCCAGTGGCTGTTTTAGGGGCCGACTTCAACATCACTTTGCACAGAGCATCTACATTCGATTGTTCCATTGGCGGGAGGCACAAAGGAAATTGGTGTCTTTCCTTCGTGTCAACGTCGTTGAGAAAGCGTGCTTACAAAAATTAGCAATAGCAATCAAGTAAATAGTGATAAATAGTGATTCTGCGACAGAGGTATCGGTGTGCAAGCAAGTCATCCCTCGTGTGAGGCACCTGAATGTCCTCACCATGGTGTTAACTCATTGGTTTTCTTCGTTCGCCAAATCTAATGGTCACCCAATCATTACGCCTGTCTCCATCTCCCCTGTCCAACAGCAGCAAATGCAATAGACAAACGTGAGGGCTCAAAACCTTCCATTTAGAGTGAAAACTGACTGCAAAAAACGGCATCGATACTGTTGCCCGTTTTGCTGCTACTAGCCACTGCGAGTAAATCCCGAGTTCTTTGGTGTGGCAGCTGATAGAGTGAGGCAATTCTTCAAACCCATATAATTCAAAAGAGCAATATCGTACGCAGTCCTTGAAACACTCCAACGCGTCCACTAGCACATGCGCCACCAAATCCTTCCTTTTAGCTACTTACTAACCTATCAGTAGCAGAACAGCCAAGTAGACGTAAGAACTGATCCACTGCAGAGCAAAACCAACCCGGTGAGAGGTCGATATGAATGCGGGAATTAAAAACATTCGCAAATGTAAGCATCGTCAGAAGTGAATTCATAAAAGGAAAATCCAATTGAATACCACAGTCCAAAACAGACGTAACCACAAATCCCAGGATCAAAACCGACAGCCCCCGCAACAAACGTGAAAGCTTTCGACTCCACCTTCCTCTGCCAGACTTCTACTAATCAGTAGACTAAAAGGACATAAACTGAGGCATAGCAATTTAAGAGTTCTCGTACAATCTGTACAATCCCACCTCTCCTTCCGTCTCCAAAGACGCAATACGATCCGAGTCCAAACTGACGGAGAGTTCACGCACCTTTGCCCCAAAGTTCGTCAACAACGGGCTCACGCCGTCGACGCTGGAAGCGGACTACGCTCCAACATCCCTATCGACTATCTGAAGGTGGTAGAAGGGTGTAGATTCAACAATGGGATATTCATCACTGCCTTTGTCGC
>LWMJ02000406.1:31481-44453 GCA_001693035.2 Taenia asiatica | reverse complement strand
CCTTTNNANTGCTCGCCTCCACGTACTTACTTGCTGCAATTAGAACGGCATTCTCCACCCCATGGAAGAAGCGTTGAGTGAGTTGTGTGCTGTCACAATGGGCGATGGTAGAGCACATCCCGTAGAGGAGTCGTCTTCCCTATCCCTCGCAAATGAGGAACGGAAGCGGAAGCCTTTCACGGAGACGAAGAAATTGTCCTCATGCAGAAACGCTCCCAGCTCTGTCTCTACGTTGACCAACTGCTGTTGTTGGAATGATATTTACCTAGGGCGAAATAAAATTCTTACATAAAAATCTTAAATGAGGCAACATGGTGGATATAAGGCACAAACTTGTGTTCCGACATTTTGGAGACTAAGTTACAATGCATTTCCACTAACCCTAACGCCGAACGATTTTCATCACTATTTGTTTTTCCACTCCGTGAAAAGACGCATGAGTTGCATCAAAACCTGTTCAACGCCCTCCATAAATTCGAACGTCTGCGTTCGTTCATCTAAGTCAGCACGCGATTACTTGTCCATATTTTGCACTAAAGTCAGCAAAATTTATCTCAACTACACCAAAGGAAAGGAAGCATCATAAAGCGGCGTCTTCTCATAAGCAAATCCACACATTTAACTGCCAGAATATCTACAAATTCACATTTTTGAAGTGGCCAATGCGTTAGAGACCATCCTACAATTGCTGCATTATTTGCCATTGTATTCGGAAATGGAACATGAGAGAAAAAGGTCAAAGTTTGCTTATCTCATTTTATGGCTTCCCAAAATAATTGCAGCACAACGTTACCTTGGAAACGTCTAGAATAGTTCGACAAATGTAGCGCGTTTCGAACAAGAAAAATCCGAACACTCGCCCTCTGCCTTAACCTAAAAATGACTTAAGCCCACCAAGACTACAAAGCGTGCCATGCTGCAAAAACACCTGGACAAAGAGAACGTTGTCCACACCGACATTTGACAGGCTTTTACAAAAGGATTCGACTATTACACCGCAGGCACTACAGAAGTTATAAATGCAGCAAGTATGAAGTACCACAGCAACACTTTCACGTCAATCCGCACTTTTACACACGCAAACTAGACAAAGAGAATTCCTTAATAATAAAAGACTCACATACCTACATTCCTTAAAGCAAAGTGCAAGCCAAACCCACCTCTGACAATCGAAACCAATCCAAGTCCAGGTTTTCATTTGTGCCGCTAAATATATTCGGAGGATTTTCTGCACACAAAAAGCAAGGATTTGTCATAGGTGTTGCTATCAGGCCCAAGATTTTAACCACTTGCATTCAAGGTGAAATTTACAAGCCTAGGAAAAACTGGATGTATATTGACTTATTTCATCAAAATCGCTCTTGTTCTACCTTCTTGTAAAAGGCCCAAGTACTTCCTTTCTGCACTTGCTTTTAATTTTTTCTAAAACACACAAGTGTTGCACACGAAACAAGCTTAGGACTCTAAAGTGAAAAGTCAGTTAGTTGCAATGGCAGCAGTGTTACTAAAATATGCACAGAACTAACTTCGGCAGTAACTAAGTGATAAGGCGTCATAATAATTAAAGTCTTTGGAAAAATAGAAGTTTTCGATGAATAATGCAGAACATGGCTGCTGCTTTGTGTGCAGATATGCCCATTATGTTTGAATGCATCGTTAAATCTGTTATTGTCACAACTTCGTGTACGAGTGCCTAGCAGTTTGTCTGCAGTCTATTACTTCATAACCACCCGTTGTTCATCCAAGTTGTCGTGTAGGAGAGTCAGGTGGGTCAGAAAAGGCGATATTGTTGTTTGCGTTGAATGGTTTGTTATTTTTTAGTGGTGGGTCTTGATTAATGGGGCTTGCTTTGCAGAGAGGGTTGTAAATCTCCTAAGATCTTGCATTCACTTCCAATTCCTTTTAAAGAATTACTTGTTTTTGCGTCTATGTACACGTTTATCTAATTATGCATGCCCTTGTCAGGTTGAGCACAGAGAAGGGATGAATTTGCTGTTAGTTTTTTTAAGTACGATACTTAGTCGCATTGCGTCTATGTACACGTTTATCTAATTATGCATGCCCTTGTCAGGTTGAGCACAGAGAAGGGATGAATTTGCTGTTAGTTTTTTTAAGTACGATACTTAGTCGCATTAATTTGCATGCTGCAAGTTGGTTTAAGTGACTAATCAAGATCGTTCTGCCAGTTTTCGAATGGCTTGTTACTTTGCTAATGGTAAAATTTGAAAATCGGGACCTAGTTTGATTCATGCAGTTGACAATGCACCTAGTATTTGGCTTTCCTTCTTTTCAAAGAATTTGGAGACTTTGTATTCAACAAAGGCTTACCTTCCCTTGGTGGAGCCTTTGTTGTGAGTATGGATGCATTTTCGACCATCACAATGCGCGAATATCGCCTCTGCCATTGCTTTGAACGTTGCTCAGGTAAGAATGAGTCGCGATTTGTGAATTGTTGTCGTTCTTTTCATGCATTCATAGTTTTGAAGTGCTCGTTTTAGAACAGCATTTTGCATAGCAAAAGTTGGATTGTCCAAGTTGTTGTAATTACCATGTGGGTAGATTAGATCAAGCTTTCGGAGTCTTTGCGTTATAACTATACATTAACCTCTATCACTGTCTGAAACCTCGTTCCTAAGTTGTGTTGACTGTGGGTAGATTAGATCAAGCTTTCGGAGTCTTTGCGTTATAACTATACATTAACCTCTATCACTGTCTGAAACCTCGTTCCTAAGTTGTGTTGACCTTTTTTGCACGGCGTATTTGCAAAAATCCAGTGACCACTTAATCGTGTGTTCAGCTTCCATATGAGTAAGCATGAAGTTGTGGCGCTTTCGCTTCCTTGCTGTGGATTTTTTGAGGCTGTAAAGGGGATGGAAAACGATTGGTCCACTATTTTTGGCTTCTAGAAGTTTGGTAAGTTCAACATGCGCAGACGATGTAAAGTGTGGTGGTGGGAGGTGAGCAGACATGAGGAAGGAAGGAAACCGATGAAACCGACCGGTAATGTTTTGTTTTGAAACTAAATACTGAGTAAATCTAATCAGAATTCCCTTGCTCACTATTTTCATCCTTCCATGTTTATCTGATTCATTTGTTCGTTTGTTATGCAACGGTCGTTTTTAAGCTGGTGGTGAGGAGCATAGTGCCGAGGATGTGCACGAATTTAGGCCGCCATATGCTCGCGATGTAGACTTCTGACCATTCAGCCGGAAGAGTGGTTCTGAGGTGGCTGAATGACTGCAATTTGACTTTTTCGCAGTCTGATGGCAATGCACTTGTGGTTTAGGGCCACTGAAATTGGACAGTGTGGCTACAGTTTTCGATGTCATGAGTTGAGGGAGGTCACTGTTAGAGTGCACCAACCATGGTTTCCAGCGGGCACGGAAATTTGTCGTAGTGACTAGCTGTTGGTATCTGCTTGTTTGAAAGAAGAATAGATCGCTACCTCCACGGCTCAAACACCTCGGTGGTTGCACGTGGATGGCATTGCGGTACCGAAGACCTATGGGGAGGGGGAGGAGGAGGAGGAGTAGGAGTAGGTATTGGCCATATTGGTGTGCACCGACGTGATTGCACGGAGGTGAAGTAGTCGGTGTTTGGTGTTTACCGTCCGGGAGTCGTTGACAGGGTGTGTATGGTCGGTCTGAGGTAGGGCGCTAGTTTTGCTGCATACATGTGGTGCAGACAATGGCTGGATGGGCCAGCACAATCTTATCAAGCAGTCTGGGGGTTGATTGCTGGGTTGAGTGTGAACTTGCGAATGCTATTTGACTCAAGTTTGAATATTTTGCAGGCAGCCAGCGTTGGAGTCGCAGTTGACTCGGGAAGAGGGCATGTGAGTGTGGGTCCTGCGTAGCCGCATTTGAGGTCATTGCGTTTGTGATGCGATGCGAGGTCGGTATATGAGGTGGCGATTTGCGCTGAAGTGCACTGCAGGCGTGTCTATTCCTGCTCACCGGTCATGGGGAGTGGGATGAACCCTGTCTACATTGGCTACTCTGCTGCCGCCCATTCTCCTGTGGTCCTCGAGTGGTGATGTTCTACCAATTCACTGGAAGGCGTGGATGATATCTCACCCAACCGTACGTTGAAATCCACTCATCGATATTCCTTTTTTCCGACATTTGGAAAATCAGTGGAATGATAGGCAGTGTAGGCTTTTAGTGTCACCTGCGGAGGCGTCACCTTGGTCCTGCGATGTGGATCATGTCGTGGACAATATTGGTGCGTTTGGTGGCATTGTGATAGGTTTTGCCTCGTTCGGTACAAGCATTGGATAATTACATGGACGAAAGCTAAAGTGACGAGACGAGTGTGGGATTGGTGTTGACATGACAAGAGCGCTTACTGTTCTGTTCGGAAAGGATTGTGTGTTGCGGTGGTGATTGTGTCGCTACTGAAATAGTGATATTAAGGAGACTTAATGCAATTTTTTATTAAATCCAGTGCAGTCCCTTTTGGTGGATTGGTGTTTGCTTACCTTAGCAACCAGAAGTGTGTGTCATTTATTGTACCACTTCTTTTTCACTGTACACACAGATGCATTTTTATGTTGCTTTCCAAGTCGTCGATTTTTAAGACATGAAACGTACCAATCGGTAGTCACGTGCTTGTCGATGCATGTTTTGGAACGCACATCTCTGCGTGTCAAGTTTTTTCTTTGGATGAGATTCTCGAAGAAAAGCTGGACAAATTTTCGTTGTCCATAGACAACATTCACGCTTGTTAGTTTTTTGAACAATTGTGGAATGGATTGATTTAGGTTGTGCCAATGGTTTGTTAGATTGTGGGTTGTTTTAAAAAGGGGAATTGTATCGGATGAGGACCTAGTTGTTGTTGAAATGTGGTAAATCCACCAAGCATTTGGCTTCACTTGGCGCTAAAGTCGTTGCAGGTCCTAGGCACAGTGAGAGTGATTTTTTTCTTTGATATCTTGTGTGATAAACATGAAGTCATTAGTGAACAGCACTAGGCGTCGATTTTGCCCTCAAAATTCGCACATTGCACTTTTAATTTGTCAACAAAGTGTTTGTGTTGATGATGGTAGCTGATGGTGATGAGCAGATTTACTGACTAACACTCGCTCCCCCGCCGCCACCGCCTTCAATGCTGTTTATGGGGCGCTGTTCAACGACATTACAGACTTATCAGCCCGCCAACAGCGTCTATCGTTGCCGATGGTGGAAATGGCAAAGGGGACTGTAAATGTAGAAGCAGACCCATGGGAAGCCACTGAGGCGGCATTGAGTGCCTTTGAACTCGACGTCGTTGTTGACAGCTGTGGCGTTGCGATTATTCGACCTATCGATCCCGTTGAAAGTTTCTTTGCTCAATGTGGACTAATCATTCATCCTGGGAATAGGCATCGCATCTTTGTGCTTGGTTGGATTATGGACGACTGAGTGCGTGTAAGTGACACGCAAGAGCGAAGCAGGAGTGTTGTGCAAGCGATTATGCTGGATAAGTTGAATAAGATGTTATTATCTCCTTACAACTATTAGTTTTGCTTGTTCTTTTTTTAATCTAGGATGTTCAGGTTTGATCGCCTTTATCACTATGGTACGGGATGGAGCCGACATGAAGTGGGTGTGGAGTAGTTAGAAGTGCGGTTATGCTACGAGGCTTTGATATGTAGGCATGGTTCTCTGTACGATTTATTACTACTTTTCATAATCGCTTGCCCAATGTTTAAGGCTTAAGGTGCAAGCTGTCGGCGCATTTCCACGCGTGGGTAAATTGTTTAGAGAGGCAATTTCGATGCCGCTTACATGTGTGAGTGCTGCAGCTAGTTGGATGACTTATTGACCGAGTGTGATTGAGTTGTGAGAGAAACGGGAAATGTCCAACGTTTTCATGCCCACTTATTGTCTCCAATTCCAACCTATGCAGTTTGTTGCGTGAAATTGAGCGATTTTGGGATGCGTGTATGTGTGCTTAACGCTCATTTGCCAGTTGATGGTACTGAGTACATATTTGTTGCCCGAAATAAGTGGTTGGACTTGCCTTTGTATGCCTGTGATGTGACAGCTAGTCTCGGATTGGATGCCATATCAAATCATAATTATTCTCTCGCCATAGTTGTCGTGATGCTACACCATTGACACGTGTTTGGCTTTTTGCTTTTTTAGGCCAGCATTTCCTCCACTGGTCATGGACACGCGTAACGGACAGCACAATGTCCAGTCCCATACAGAATTAGCTTACACCGTGGGGGATGAGGGGACTGATGCCGCAGTGCCCATACCGACAAGGCAAAGTGAACGATGTAATGCGTCGATGGTTTGTTGAATGACGGGTTTCGGTGATGGAGCCACCTAGTGACCTCGTGTTTGTACGTTTGTAGAGTGTGTTGCTCGTATGTTAAATGCACTTCTATGTGTTCTGCTTGAGTGTGATGTCTCTTGTCGTCTTCGTGGAGGGGAGGAGCTGAGAGAACTGCAGTGCTTATGCACGAATTGGCGATGGAGATGTTCTATTGTGTAGGCGCGGCTCATTTGCATGACCAGGTGACGGCTGCGGTGTATTTTGCCTCAACAGGTGTGGAAATGTTTTCATTTTTCTGGATTGCAGTTTATTGGAACAGGTGATGGGTGCATTTTAAAGTACAGTCTACAGTCTCGATTTGTTTCTCCATTCCACTGCTGAGTGTGTCGTAATTTGTTGAAAGGTGAAGTGCTGCAACTTAGCCTTGGAAACGGCTTTCAAAGGTAAAGAATGTGACTTGTAGGCGGTTGGCTGGATGGGTGGGTGGGTTTGAAAGGGTGAGTTGTACATGGTAAAAGGCGAGACATTTCCAGCCATTTTTTGCAGGAGTATGTATACCAAGAAGGCCGAGTGCAGCTTGAGTAGTAAGAAATCGGAATATTTTCAATGGCAAAAATGATTTCAGCCCAACTGCATCTAGCATTTGGCTTGTTCTAAGAGAAAGAATGGTAAAGTTCACGAAAGTAGTCTGATGGAGCACACTGATGAGCACTTTAACACAGGAAGGAACTTTAGCTGGCTTCAACCTGTTAAGTATGGCGATTGCCAGTCAGCTGGCCACGGAATCTGCGCCTCCTCTATTACCCCACAAGCGTGCTGGCAAGTCTGTTGGGAGAATGAACAGTAAGTAAGAAGGTAGACTTTTGCGTGATACTTTCCTCTAGTCAATATTAACAACATGTTTTGTCATGTGATTGGGAAAGTATTTATTAATGTCCTCCTGGAGGGCACAGGTGAATGACGATTCATTGTCACGAATCCTCTGACCTCCTGTCTACTGATGTTAAAGTGAGTAGCACTGACATTGGCCAAGGAGCAACGGCCTTTCACGCGTACACTACGTTGGTTTTATTGACAGTGATTGAGTAATCAGCGCAAGCGAGAGTGGTTCAAGACATTGTTCCAAATTGGGTCCTTGCCATTTTCAAATCTCGTTCACTAAGTATAATTCTCCGAGAATAAAATGAGGGAGTAGAGCGTGTGCAATGCTGAAATAAAAGCAGGATGGCATGATGAAGGATTTATTGTCTGAAAAGCAGAACTTCCACCCCTTTGCAGTCTCCGTCCTTTTGTGATCGCTGTGCTCAACTGTAGTCAGACGTAAAGATGGCATCGCGAACGAGTTATCGAGGCAGTGTTACTTTTGGCGTGCCTTCTGTAGAATTTGATGGGATCTTGCCCTGAATATCTATTTGTTTCGGGGAAATCTTAAATCTATTGACTCCTGGCAATGCTAGGCTATTTTGGGCCAATCCTCGTCCTGGTGCCCCTTTTGCATTAGAATTTTCGCAATTTATGCAGATAATTCTCCAAATTTTCCATGACATCTTAGCTCATTTCACAGGACAATGGGACTAACGAACGAGTTGAAATTGTGCTTTAATTAAGATGTAAGCTGGAAACTCGATTTCAGGAATTACTTAATTCCCTTTTTGTCATTGCCTCAATCACCAAAGCCTTCCGCCATAAAGCTGAGTGTCCGCCAAAACAATTGAGCACACTTCTTACTTTGCGACCTATATTTTTGATTGATTTCAGGGAATGACATTGAAGTGTGTGTCGCAAAAATGCAGTGTCAGAAGTCTCGTCGTGTTTAAGGCAATCTTTATATCCTGCTAGCTTCGAAAAACCAAATGCGCTTATGTGTATTCATTCCACACCGCTTTAGTCTGAAGGCGCCAATGACGTTGGATAGCCTGATGGCAAGCAAATCCAAGTTTCCAATGTAGGGCGATCTATTGAAGCCGTTAATGGTACATCCCTTTGTGAAGACTAGCGACTCCAACATCAATCACATTGATAAGCACTGTGAGAAATTCAAAAAATCTAACCGAGTTTATTGCTCTGATCAGGTTTAATCACTTTAACAGGCAATACACAATGCTATTTGCTTAGTGAAGGCTCTGTTATTTGGAAGAGTCTAACCAGGTTATAAATTCTCACGCGTTACCCACACCTCTACGGATTCAACTTGTTTTCTGGAGGTGGTAGACCTTTCCGTAATTGTTGAGAGGAAGCAAGAGCATAGCATTTCATGACGCTGGGCAGTTCATTAATACTCTAGCAAGGTTCTCTTCTCACATCCATTGCGAGCATCCCACAGGTGATTCTTCCCTACTTACACTTTTTTAAGTAGCTGCAATCCCCTCCTAGTGCGCACGTAGTCCCTTTTTGCCTACCAGAGTGCAAGGCCCACGATTTGCGCATTTCTGCTATATTTGAAAGTGCTTTGAGTAGCTTGAGTGTGGGGATAAAAATTACATGCTGGTGGTGATGAACCACCTACAATTGCTTGCAAATCGAGGTTAAGGTGTCGATCTCGACTTTTAATCTAGTGCTTGCATTCTATTTGTTAATGTGTGGTTCCATCGTAGGCGCGATTTCTAAGTGCTGGAGCGCTAACAGTAACCAAGGCTGACCATTTGAGTTAAAGTATAGTGTTTGCCACGGTGTGTATGATGCTATATTTGAAAGTGCTTTGAGTAGCTTGAGTGTGGGGATAAAAATTAAATGCTGGTGGTGATGAACCACCTACAATTGCTTGCAAATCGAGGTTAAGGTGTCGATCTCGACTTTTAATCTCGTGCTTGCATTCTATTTGTTAATGTGTGGTTCCATCGTAGGCGCGATTTCCAAGTGCTGGAGCGCTAACAGTAACCAAGGCTGACTGTTTGAGTTAAAGTATAGTGTTTTCCACGGTGTGTATGCGTATAGGTTAGCCTTGCGACACTTTCCTATGGCGCTTATCATCTCTCCACTCAAAACCCTTTCCCTTTACCTTGATCAAACATTGGTCATTTCAGCACTTCAGTTTGTATGAACCAGAGTCACAAGGACTACGACTAGGGAACAGAAGAGAAGGCAGAAAACAGGCTCTGCCCATTTCAATATCTTAAGCACCGCCTTGCATTTTAGCCTTTGTATACACCCATTTAGTAGTTAATCAGCCCCTTCATTGTTTATTAGCAGTTAACGCAGGTGCACTTCAACACAGTTGCTAGCTAGACATGAAGAAATAACCAGCTAATTATAAGGTCGAATGACTAACAGTTAAAAATACAAGGTGATATCATAATAATATGACATGAAATCATAAGCGACATTCTTGTCGTGGTTGTTAGCTGCATTGCGTACATGTTCGCACAAGTCCACGGAGGCTGTCCATCCACCATCCACCATCCACCATCCACCAGATTGCGGATGCATGCGCGTGTGCATGTGTAAGCGTTTAACTGAATGTGGAGAAGCATGAAATGTTTCATTAGAACGGTTAATGTGACGATTGGTTGTCTTGGCTTAGCTAAAATCAGAGATGATTGTCGCTATGTCTTATACTAGGTGAGGTCAGGTCAGGTCCGATGCAGCAGGCTGAACGAAAAAGCCAAATGCAGCAGGCTGAACGAAAAAGCCAATGGCAGGAATACTTGAAGGCGGTGAGCCAATGAGATGTGCAACTTGGTTGAAGCTCTGTGCAGTCAATAAGAATTGCGTGTTAGTGTAATGAGATGAGGCCACGATAGTGGAGGCAGTATTTGACACATGTCAGATTTACGCTTCTATAGGATGTTCGGTTGTGTTGACAATGAAAGGTGGAGGGGAAATAATAGGCGAAAGAGACGAACTAGGCAGATCATGGACCAAAGGACGAGTTCGTTACAGGCTGATCTGTAGTTCCGTATTGGTCATGGGCACCATATGCTGCGTCGTGGTGTCTCTGGAGTGCGTAAATGCTGGGATCCATGTCTCGTCTGCTGGACTGCCATGTTCATTGGCATACCCCACCAATGAGGCGCCCAATCTTTCGAATAAAAATGGTTAGCGGTGGTGCTTATTGATTCCCTTACACCTGTTGAAGTAGACTAGGATAGGTAGTTTGCAACAGCCTCCCCTAGTACCAATATTTTGATATATCCTCCAAAATTCTTTCCTCTAGAGAGGCATACAATGACTAACCCACCTCCAAAGTAAAATGGTGAAAAGAGGAGTGTGAAATGAAGTAATCTAGTGCAGTGACCAAGGCTAATTCACATTAGCTTAGCTTAGCGTAGCTAAATCCAATATAGAGTGGAAAAACGGAGCGAGGCGAGATGGAGAGGTTCTACCTTTACCACCTGAACTACTAACATGAATCGTGCTCTTGTCTCGTCACTGATCCACCACATTAGCTTAGCTTAGCGTAGCTAAATCCAATATAGAGTGGAAAAACGGAGCGAGGCGAGATGGAGAGGTTCTACCTTTACCACCTGAACTACTAACATGAATCGTGCTCTTGTCTCGTCACTGATCCACCACAAAGTTGTTTGCTTCACTTTTGCGAGCAAAGGCAAGGACTACAATTACGCGCTGTCATGCTTCCATCCACCTGCTGGCACCAACACAGACCTCAGTTGCACTCTCCTCCCCACCCGTCAACAGCCGTCCGCCAATTCGCACGCTTCGTCACTCAAGAACTCGTCGCTAAACCTCTACTTTCAGTCCATAGGTCCGCTGTGATGGCCAAAAGCCCAACAGGTAGACAAAGAAGCAGGAGCGAAGACGCGACCGCGTCAAAATGCCACACTAACGCGATTTAGGGAGAGGAAAACAGCAACAGCGGCGCATTAAGTTTGTTGCCGAATGCCGAGCACCAGCCCATCTATCTACCCACTCACGCATCCACCACACGCACAACCAACCCTTGCTACTCTGCTCTTAAGTCCTCCTTAACCACTCCACACAATCCGCCTGCACCGCCTCGAATCCCTAGCATAAAGAACAGAAAACAATTAGTACAATCTGCAATGCGATGTTGAAGGTGGCCCTAAACAGGACCGTTGAAGCGTTCACACAAGAGCCGCGACGTCTCTATCTGTCCGCCTATTGGGTATTCCGCAACCTATCCACGGCAGCTTCAGAAGCTAAGACCTCGGTGCTTGAGGGCATGAGTCACATCTGCAACGATGATGGCGTTGAGCATCGCGTGCCCTGTATACATGACGGCGCCGCGGTTGACATTCCTTGAGAAGATCCTGGACACACCCACAGGCGTCCTTGCAGACAAGCCCAGAACTGCGTCTCACGCCACCACATCGCGGTAGACTGTGCCGACGCTCTATGCTATTTATGTATCCGTGTACAGATCACGCCATTCCATCAGCCAATCAAAAAGTTGCCCACATGGGTTTCAACAACTTATGCTTGGATGCATTTTCATCTGTTTAACACACAAGTACCACTTCTCGGATTTGATTGTTCAGCATATACGGCATCTGCAATGCTCGACTCTGATGAGGTGTAATTAGTTAATCTTAGCTTAAATAAAAGACGAATGTCCTATAATTTCGGATACGCGAGATCCCGTCGTATCAGATGCAGGTGTTGGTGGGAAGCAACATGATGAATGAAGTGGCCAAAGGCAGGAGGTGTTGGTGACAGAAAGTTAGTGAGATGCGTGAAGTGGTTGGGTGTGTTGTGCAACCAATAAGAAGTGTGTCGCAGTGTGATAGTCTCAGGGGAGACAGTGCGTCACGTGGCAGTTCCACGTCTCAATCGTTTGGTCGAGGGTGAGAGAGAAATGAGCGGAAGAGGCAAAGGAGGCGAGTCATAGGCCGAAGTGAAGACGAGGTCAGCGCGAGCGGGTCTGCAGTTTCCCTTGGGTCGAGTGCACCAACTGCTGTTGGTGTGCTACCCAGCATCAAGGTGGTGCTGCTGCCGAGGAAGAGGGAGAAGTTGGTGGGTAGCAAGGAGTATGCGCATCCTTAGTCTCTCCACAGTATGTGCACCCATGAACGAGATAACGACTCTCTTCAGGGCTACCGCACTAGAAGGCGAATTGTTGACCACTGGATGTGTCGATGGACTGGCCGTCAGTTGTTAGCTGGTTTGCCCTAATGCCTGTCTGGGTGTAGGGGCTGCAGAGGTGGCACTCAGAATTACGATGGGGATTTGTCTGGGTGGGGGGTGATCATTTCATTCCTTATCTTACACGCGCATGCAAGTCGTGTCAATCTCATCAAGTGGGGGGTAGGTTGCTACGGCACAACCAGTAGCCATTTTGGTGGCAGTGACTGTAATACTTTGTTTGTTTGAACTTTTCTACTCATTGGCATTAATCGCGTTGACACCTTAACCAACCGTATAATAAGGTGAAGAGTGGTGTGATAATAAACAACATTACTAGCTAATTTTAAGGATTGAGGCAGAACGCTGGTGTACTGGTGGAGGGATGAGTGAGTTTAGGAGGGTGGAGTGGCACGGAATTGTCGGATTTGATTGTTCAGCATATACGGCATCTGCAATGCTCGACTCTGATGAGGTGTAATTAGTTAATCTTAGCTTAAATAAAAGACGAATGTCCTATAATTTCGGATACGCGAGATCCCGTCGTATCAGATGCAGGTGTTGGTGGGAAGCAACATGATGAATGAAGTGGCCAAAGGCAGGAGGTGTTGGTGACAGAAAGTTAGTGAGATGCGTGAAGTGGTTGGGTGTGTTGTGCAACCAATAAGA
>LWMJ02000406.1:0-21374 GCA_001693035.2 Taenia asiatica | reverse complement strand
TTCCTTGCAATCAGAAGCGCTGACCGAATGCAAAATCTAAGAGTTATTTTAAAATAAGACGCACAAAGATTAAGAAAACCAGCAAACTGCTAGTCTTCCTCCACGGACTGCCCCATTTTAATTGATATCGCACTCGCTCTTGAACCCTGCATGACAAACGCTTCCTAAAAATAATGCTTGCACTGGTAGGCAATCGTGCATGTTCATTATCCATCAGTCTTTTTCTTCAAGTAATGTAAGTTGCTCCGCTCTCCTTATAGTGAATTAGCTACCGTCTAATAGCTTTATTTCGAAGATGTCCTTTGAGCTCATTGCATGCTTATTTTACCACATTAGTGAACTCACGAAATTGCCATCAAATTGAAGGTTTACGGTGTTTGACAGTCCTGACACCTTCGCTACAGTGTTCACACCTTCAGAACATAAAATCTGCTCTTATTCATGCTCGATTTTATTTTCAAGATGATTATTGTGGTTGGCTATCAAAAAGGCAAAAGGGCATTTCTTAAGCTTTACTATCACATGCGCGAGTTCGGCGCATTCAGCGACGTATGCTAGTAAGCACTATAAGGTGAGAAAATGAATGCTTACCTGACCTGTGGGCCACAAAAATTTAAACTGCAATAACTCCATTCAACCAACTCATTCATAAATTGTGAAGGAGAGCGTTAATGCGCAGAAGGAATGGCGTCAGTTCACTGTTTTGAGCAATGTGAGTTACTTGCCCTACCCATTCCGTGCATTTAGTTTGCAGATTCTGTCACAAATCCCATTGCGAGCTCTTTGTCAAAGTGCACAAGGCGTTCTGGTAAGGCTTGGCAGTTGTCACCGCTATCATCGTCAAATCGAGCAGTCATTGCAAGGAAATGCAGTCTGGCAACTCTCCGGTGTTTTTTGCAACCTCAACAATTTGAGTAAAAAAAATTTGTGGTTCCTGCTTGTCTGTTGGTCATTCCATCTGGGATGGCACATAGTGTGGGGCTTTGAAGCATACAGCAAACGATTATTACCTTGCAAGCATTCTCGCCTTAAATATGCTGACTTCTCGTTTCACAATGCTACCAGAAGGCCAGCATTTTTCGAAAGCGATTGTCATCTCAGCTGGACATTCTCCATATGCTATGGCACATAGTGTGGGGCTTTGAAGCATACAGCAAACGATTATTACCTTGCAAGCATTCTCGCCTTAAATATGCTGACTTCTCGTTTCACAATGCTACCAGAAGGCCAGCATTTTTCGAAAGCGATTGTCATCTCAGCTGGACATTCTCCATATGCTCTTTGCAAAAGTGACAAACTCTGCATTCTGTGTAAAATCTTCCATGTTTGACCACTTGGTGGAATGCAGTTTCATTTGTGCGCACTTTAACACAATTCACTCTCTCTTGCAGGTCGCATACTCGGTTGTAGTTGCTTTTCCTTTTCTCCACTGCTTTTTTCTGTACAGCGGTGCCGCTGTGATGATTTCGCAAACTCATATTAAGAGGTTCCTTTGTCTTCATGGTGGTCAACCTCACAGTCACCGTCTGCTGATACACCGTGCCAGATTCTAAGTGTAGGATGGTCACGGATGTAGAGTGGGTGATTGCACGCTGCAAAAACTTAGCTGGATATCAAGTGTAGGCTCAGAAAATGCTATTTACCACTCCGTCCTTGACGTGATCAAGTTTGACGTTTTCATAGTATTGCGTCACAATTTGTTGTGTTGACTTCTTTAGCAGCCAGTTGCTGCTAAGAGAGCAGAAACAACACGTCTTTTGTCACCTGCCCGAATGTTTCAATTTCCATTCAAGCAATTTGGCAAAGATGATATTCTACAGTAAAACACTAAATGTTTGATTGTCAGGCAATGAACTCCTTCTCCTTGCAAAAATGGGATGGTGGTGAAGTGATATGAATAACCTTCTAGATTGAGGCGAAATCTAAATCGCTTATTTGCGTGATTAAAGCATGCGGACGCCGACTTCCACCGTTGTCAAACCACTGCAAAAGATGCCATGTCTACGGAAAAACATTGAGAAACAAGAAAAACAATAATTTTTTTGCTGATGCCTTGGGAGAAAAGTTGGAGAGAAGGAGAGGAAATGATGGTTCACTAAGGGAACCTTTGCGGGATTATTATCACCTTGAGAACGGCATGAAAGCCGAGACGCAATAAAACCACCCCATTTTTTTGAGTTGCAAGAAATAGCATCGGTTGAGTGTAAATTTTCTTTATATGCTACATTCTGCAAGCATTTGCTATTCTTAGTTCCTTTTGAAACTGAATCGTGCGTTTCTCCTTAACTCTTGGAGCGAGTCAGGGCTCTCAACCCTCGCTAACCAGAAATAGCTCTCGTGGAGGGTATACTGAAGGCTGTTGAGGTGATTGGTCATGAACTGAGTAAATTTATGAGGCGGAATTCACAACCAGCTCTGATCAAATTACAGTAGCATTTTAGCTGAACAGTGGGCAACAAAATGCCTACTTTTAACTGGATAGTCTAAGTAATTAGCAAACTGTACGTTCAGATCATATTAGACCTCAACGAACAACAACATCGTTTTATGGACTGACAACGGGAAGGACCCAGCACTTTTTAATCAATCTTTAACGTGCTTGTTGTTTTCCTGTTGGGAAATGTTTCAAATTTTGTAAGCGTTTTCATCCAATCCACTGTTTGATCACATCAGCTCAGTAGACATTAAGTCCATCGCCTTCCTGTGCGGCTAGTCACAGTAACCTTATTTAGCTTTGCGGCTTGGGCTTCTTCCCACCTAGTAAGTAGAAAGTAAAAACTGTTGCAGATGAATGGAAATACAAAGAGCATTATGTTGATGTACCGATGGTCTAACCAAAACCCATAAGTTTTGCACATGGACGGCGTCGCAGCACCAGAATATAGTACCATTTTGTTGGTAGCTGTTAAATCAAGCATATTCACGAACAATGTATTCGTTCCAAATGGTAACATGATTATGCAAAACTTGAGTGGCCCAAATACCAAGCTAACTGCCATTCCAACCAGCAGAACTATGGTAGACTTAAATGGATTTATTCTACCTCCGACTAACCATCATCTTTCGCCCAAGGACATGGATGCACTCACATGCTTCATGATGCTACTTACCGCAAGTCAGTAGTGGATCCCAATCTACTCGGCTACATGTGACGCAACAGACAGTGAGAATGTCAATGCACTCCAATGAATTGTGCTAAGGGTAAAAGTGGGGTACTTCGCATCTGCCATGCCACTTAAGAGCCAATAAGTGCTATCACACTTAAGGATGTAGGATATGCTCACGTTTCTCTAGTAAAACAACACCAAAATAATGTTTCCGATCTTAAAATTGAATAGCATTCGTGTGCAGTCAGTTTGCGCTCTCGTCGAAATTCGTTTATTGAAGCGGGAGGAAAAGTGGAACAGAAGCACACAAAATGTGCTTCATCATCGGCTCGGGTGGAGGGCTAGTGAAAATCACCCAACTGTCCTCGTTTCTGCCTTTTTGCTGATATGTCTGCATTAATCATTCAAGGTTGGAAAGTTCTAAGTGCTTTTGCGATATCTTTCCACACTCCAAATCCACTTCCACACAGGGAACTGCTATCATCCTCAGAAGAACTCAACTTTTACGAAAGTGAGTTGTGAACAATTCTGTAATAAATAACCCAGCACATAATGTAGTTATTTGTTTGCTGGATTTAAGCTAAGCCCTAAATACTTACCCACTGCCAGTTCGTATGCACCTATTAATCCTATCGCCCGCATGTTCTTGGCGCAGAAACAGTCCCATCATGTTGTCTCAACTGTCTTCGGTGAATAAGCTTATAGAGTAATCATGCGAGTGAGTATGTCTGACGGACAGGAGGTCGCGTAGAAAGATTGTTATATTGTTGTCAGGCTGATGCAACGTCGAAGGAACGTGCGCTGACTCTAGTTGTCATTGTAATATGCTAGGCATGGAGACTACTGAAAAAAGACTTTGATATTATCTCCTTCGTGCGAATGAGAAAGTGACGGCATTTATCACCCCAACGAAGGGGATGGGCGAAGCAAACCAGTGTGTGATATGCACAGAATAAGAGAAGCAGATGACACAGACGGCGCAGGAGTTTTTTACTCCGTTTAAGACATCTCATAGGGACGAGTGCGTGCGCGTTTCTTCAATTACAATACCTGGTTTTCAATCTTAGACACGTAAACAGTAAGAAATCCTTCTATGGTAAGATAACCACTTCACAAGAAGTGGTCCATGTCGAGTGTGAATGTACATGAACTAGAAGATGTGCATAAGTAAGGATTGTTATGAGTTGCCCGCATGTTGTGTCTCGCATATCGTGAACGTCAGTCCTGCGAAACGTAGACCCTAACTGATTAATCAAGTAGAGCCTGACGTTGGCGAGAAGAGCAGACTGCTGTATGAGATGCTGCTTAACGAGGAATCCACTTGTCGTTGTAGGCGTTGGCGATAATTGTTGCACAAGAGAGTGGATACAGGAAGGGGAGGAGAAAGGAGAGAACGCTAAGTATGCTCAATTTGCTGGCCTTTTTTTGCTTCATCCTTCTATTTTGCCCTCTGTACTTCACACCATCTGTGTAATTTTTGATGACAACTTTAATTTGCTTAGTGCATTTACAAAAGCACTGAAGTGATAAGCAGAAATATTTTTGCATTTTATGGCATGCGTGGATAGACAAGGGTGACTTTGGAGTGGTGCTAGAGGTGGAAGAACACAAATTACAAATGGACCTCCTACACACATTGTAGTGATGCCCCAACCCACCATTCCCTTACGTAATGTCAATGCAGATGATGATGGATATCACCCTCTTGGCTTCAGTGCCTTTTTTTGGTAGGAATAATCAACTTATAACGCACACCACTTTAAAATCATATTTTTTAAGCTTTTAGTTTTTGTCAAAGTGCACAAGGCGTTCAGGCAAGGCTTAGCTGTTATCACTGCTATCATCGTCAAGTCGAGCAGCCATCTCGTGAAGGGTATACCGAAGGCTGTTGAGGAGATCGGCCACGAACTGAGTAATTCATAAGACGGGATTCACAACCAGCTCTGATCAAATTACAGTGGCATTTTAGCTGAACAGTGGGCAACCAAATGCCTACTTTTAAGTGGATGGTCTAAGTAATTAGCAAACTGTACGTTCAGATCATAGTAGACCTCAACGAACAACAACATCGTTTTATGGACTGCCAAGAGGAAGGACCCAGCACTTTTGAATCAATCTTTAACGTGCTTGTTGTTTTCCTGTTGGAAAATGTTTCAAATTTTGTAAGTTAACGTGCTTGTTGTTTTCCTGTTGGGAAATGTTTCAGTAGACATTAAGTCCATCGCCTTCTTGTGCGGTTAGTCACAGTAACCCTATTTAGCTTTGAGGCTTGGGCTTCTTCCCACCTAGGAAGTAGAAAGTTAAAATTGTTGCAAATGAATGGAAGTACAAAGAGTATTATATTGATGCACCGATGGTCCAACTAAAACCCATAAAGTTTGCACGTGGACGACGTTGCAGCACCAGAATATAGTGCCATTTTGCTGGTAGCTGTTAAATCAAGCATATTTGCGAACAATGTATTCGTTCCAAATGGTAGCATGATTATGGAAAACTTGAGTGGCCCAAACACCAAGCTAACTGCCATTCCAACCAGCTGAAATATGGTAGACTTAAATGGATTTATTCTACCTCCGACTAACCATCATCTTTCGCCCAAGGACATGGATGCACTCACATGCTTCATGATGCTACTTACCGCAAGTCAGTAGTGGATCCCAATCTACTCGGCTACATGTGACGCAACAGACAGTGAGAATGTCAATGCACTCCAATGAATTGTGCTAAGGGTAAAAGTAGGGTACTTCGCATCTTCCATGCCACTTAAGAGCCAATAAGTGCTACCACACTTAAGGATGTAGGATATACTCACGTTTCTCTTGTAAAACAACACCAAAATAATGTTTCTGATCTTAAAATTGAATAGCATTCGTGTGCAGTCAGTTTGCGCTCTCGTCGAAATTCGTTTATTGAAGCGGGAGGAAAAGTGGAACAGAAGCACACAAAATGTGCTTCATCATCGGCTCGGGTGGAGGGCTAGTGAAAATCACCCAACTGTCCTCGTTTCTGCCTTTTTGCTGATATGTCTGCATTAATCATTCAAGGTTGGAAAGTTCTAAGTGCTTTTGCGATATCTTTCCACACTCCAAATCCACTTCCACACAGGGAACTGCTATCATCCTCAGAAGAACTCAACTTTTACGAAAGTGAGTTGTGAACAATTCTGTAATAAATAACCCAGCACATAATGTAGTTATTTGTTTGCTGGATTTAAGCTAAGCCCTAAATACTTACCCACTGCCAGTTCGTATGCACCTATTAATCCTATCGCCCGCATGTTCTTGGCGCAGAAACAGTCCCATCATGTTGTCTCAACTGTCTTCGGTGAATAAGCTTATAGAGTAATCATGCGAGTGAGTATGTCTGACGGACAGGAGGTCGCGTAGAAAGATTGTTATATTGTTGTCAGGCTGATGCAACGTCGAAGGAACGTGCGCTGGCTCTAGTTGTCATTGTAATATGCTAGGCATGGAGACTACTGAAAAAAGACTTTGATATTATCTCCTTCGTGCGAATGAGAAAGTGACGGCATTTATCACCCCAACGAAGGGGATGGGCGAAGCAAACCAGTGTGTGATATGCACAGAATAAGAGAAGCAGATGACACAGACGGCGCAGGAGTTTTTTACTCCGTTTAAGACATCTCATAGGGACGAGTGCGTGCGCGTTTCTTCAATTACAATACCTGGTTTTCAATCTTAGACACGTAAACAGTAAGAAATCCTTCTATGGTAAGATAACCACTTCACAAGAAGTGGTCCATGTCGAGTGTGAATGTACATGAACTAGAAGATGTGCATAAGTAAGGATTGTTATGAGTTGCCTGCATGTTGTGTCTCGCATATCGTGAACGTCAGTCCTGCGAAATGTAGACCCTAAACGATTAATCAAGTAGAGCCTGACGTTGGCGAGAAGAGCAGACTGCTGTATGAGATGATGCTTAACGAGGAATCCACTTGTCATTGTAGGCGTTGGCGATAATTGTTGCACAAGAGAGTGGATACAGGAAAGGGGAAGAGAAAGGAGAGAACGCTAAGTATGCTCAATTTGCTGGCCTTTTTTGTTGCTTTATCCTTCTATGTTGCTCTCTGTACTGCACACCATCTGTGTAATGTTTGATGGCAATTTTCTTTGCTTAGTGCATTTACAAAAGCACTGAAGTGATAAGTGGGAATATTTTTGCATTTTATGGCATGCGTAGATGGACAAGGGTGACTTTGGAGTGGTGCTAGAGGTGGAAGAATGCAAACTACAAATGGACCTCCTGCACACATTGTAGTGATGCCCCAACCCTCCATTCCCCTACGTAATCTCAATGCAGATGATGATGGATATCACTTTCCTGGCTTCAGTACCTCCTTTTGGTAAAAATAAACAACCCATAACGCACACCACTTTAAAATCATATTTTTTAAACTTTTAGCGTGTCTTTGGTTACCAAGATAACTCGACTGCTTCTTTTTGTTCTAGCTTTTCCGCCTCCTGGACAACATTTAGTCCAGATCTTAGGGTACTTTGAAGACGATAATGTTTACATCTAAGTGGATTGCGGGTGGCCGGTTTGATGGTAAAGATGGCAACTTAGGTAGGCGCACGGCTAAAATAGCCAAACTTATGCATCTTATTCCAGTGTGTGTACGTTTGAGGATAATGGTAAACTTGATGGGTGGGAAGCAAAGCAGGCACACGGTGGAGAGGAGACAGAACTTAACAGTACTGGGGATTGTGGCACGGCAGGGAACTAAAATGGGGGCAAAAATGAACAGAAGGAGAAGGGGGCGAAGAAATAAGGTTAAAGCAAAAAGGAAGATGAAGGCGAGTTATTAAAATAGAGGGCAAGGACAGAGGACTGCAGTCTTCACCAGCTTTGCGACGATGGGCTGGGTCTGGTTAAGGCGCCGTTTCATTTCCTCCAACTTTATTTATCCGACCGCTGAGGTAGCCTAATTAGCGGCAGGTAAGGTGGCATGTTTACGTCAGGCTGTCTATAGCCTCCCTGGCAGCCATGCTTACACAGCCTGTGGTACTGCATTAAATGACACAAGTTCGGCACATGCCTCGAACCCCGCTACTCCCGCCTCGTGATCCTCCAGTAACGGATCCGTGTCTGCACGGCGGGTAGCCATCGTAACACAGCACCACGCATGTCAGCAATGCAATAAACCAGGCGACTGACCGAGTCAGACGAGGTTATAAGGTGGCTGACGCATCTGCCTACACTAGGGACTATATTTATGCACTTAACTGCCAACTGCCCTGATTCTTTTGTTGCGTTAACGATGACATGGACAAACTGCACAGCTTTAGCTGCATCTTCGAGGATGGCACTGCAAATCAAGCAAATAATTCTCTTTGATGGCACTTCAAACTTATCTTCTACGACCCCTTCCGGATGGTGACCTAAGAACGGAGGCACTTCATCAAAGCATTAAACTTTCGGTATCTGCCTCTTCCTGTAACTTCAAACTCAAGTACATTTGCTTCTTGTGACGCCCTCTTCTTCTCTTTTATCAGTAATTATACAGGATTTTGAAATAATCCGTGCGAAATCACCTCATATCGTGGTACTTGCGGCCTAGAATCGTAAGCCGTCTCCAGTTCTTTTTCTTTGAGATCTTAACTACCTTAAACTTTGTGGTGGCATCCACATCGTTGAGATTCATTACGATAACAGATGGACAGAATGCGCCCACTACGGCTTGCAATTTGAGGTCATTGTCACTGCTGACAAATGTCGCCTTTCGCTGTAATTACCACCTCAGCTATATTCCTCGTCCTGTGACGCATCGTCCTCTCCTCTTCTAGTTATTATAGTGGCTTTTAAAGCAGTTAGCATTGGCTTACTGAATTTCACACTCCGCAGGGACATTTTTTAGATCTTGTGTTAAACTACCTCCCTCGGTGGCGTGAAAAATAACTTTTCCAGAGAATGCTTCAAAAGACGCACATATCACGCTTGAAAGAGTAAAGAGCAGGCTTATTTTAGGCATTGCTGTTGGGGTGTCATCCTACGTCGTCAAAGTTGTAATAAATCAAGGAGGTTGGAGACACTAGCATTGAGCAAAGTAGTTGGATGGTAAGAAGCGAGGAATATCAGCAAATATGCTTGAGCTTTTGTTGGTAAAACGTCCTCTGTGCGAAACTTAACATCATTGCTAGCTCCACTTTCTGCTTCGACATTTATTAACTTGGCTTAATACATCAGAACGATTGCATGTGGAACATGCGAAACAGCAGTGACACAATGTAACAAACACCACAAAATTTGCGTCATAATCTGTCTCCTTTTAATGAATGAATTCGAATCATTCCATCCCTTTGAACCATCTCTGTAGCTAGACCAGCCATAACAGTGGCAAGGTCGGGCAGATAAACATTCAACACCACAGTTCTTTTTGCAACTTATTTTTTTCATCCGAAAGATATCCATGCAGATATTCGAAGGCGGCTATCATCATTGTTGGTGATCATGAGCCACGTCTCGCCCCATTTGTGATATTCATGGCGAGAAAGCAGCAAGTGTCACTCGGGACTCACCTATTTAAGTTGTTAAAGTCGCAGAATGAACGCTTGAATTAAACTAGGTGACACGAAAAGACACAATGAGCATGCGTCGTAGTTAGGTCAGTCTTACCCCTCCCCCGGGGTGCACCTCCGCTTATTACTTTGTTTCTATTACTCCACGCTCATTCCTCCCCTAATTTTCCCATCACATATCAGTTATCCGTTTTTTGGGCTACCTACTATGCCACGCATTATTAACACTGCATCATTAATCTTAGTTAAAAGCGAATACATTCACTACGACCTTTCTTTACCATCGTGCGTCATCACGGTGATCGTTGTTTCTGCATGGACAGGTGTCTCGGCCACCTACGCCCTCCACGCCTTTCACCCGCTTCTTAATCCGTGCTGTCTTTTAAGGCTTTCGCTATTACGAGGAACAGAATGACTGTTATCAAAGACTTTTATTTGTATCTTTTGGTGACTACGCTCACATGCGAATAGAATCCCAGCAATCGCCTACCAACAAACCAGCAATTATGCCGGATGCGAAACATGCTCTGTAACTAATAGCAGCACGCATTAACTTTGCCAAAAGCCTCCTTATTTATACATAAATCATTGCTGGTTTACACACTGTTTGTGCACACAGATGTAATTCAACTGCAATAGCGCCAGACATAATTGTGTGGATGCCACACATGGAGAGGTGAACAATGCCCTCCACACTATAAGCCAACCACTTAGACACAACAGACGCTGTGCCGAAAATCTCGCAGTGGTGATTAGATCAGAGCATAAATGTCAGAACAGCATATATGTGAGGACTTAAGCTGTTAAACGAGAATGGCGAAACCTTAGAGGAAGTGGCGTGGACGCATTGTTCCGCGCTGCCTCGAATGCAGCAAGAAGGAAGTAGACACATCAACATCTGCCTGGCGTTGCAATAAACAAAATACGAATATCGAACGGAATAGAATTGGCACAACGTGTATGTGGATTCGAGGAGTAAGTGAGGGGGTGGGTTGAAAAGTGGATGAATGGGTAAGGTTCGTTGAATTTAAGGGGCAGGGGATGTGCAAATTCTTTTAAAGGTTGACGACTTTGCGACATGTTAACATGGGAACCGATTTGGACTGACCTCTGTTAGCATCCGCCTATCTTCTCTGCCTTAACATAGACATGTCACCACAATCACAGAGTATCAACGGTAAAATAAGTGCGTATGGGCACCGTGGTAGTGATTAGTTTGAATTCTATTTTACCTATGATGCTTTGTTTCAAATAAGACTGGTGTTCTCCAACACACTTATGACTACAAGCTTCTTCACCACTCCAGGTGCTATTTATCAGATCTGAAACTAGATGTCCTTCCAATGCGGCACAAGCCCTCTGCTTGAATTCCCTTAACACACTACTCATTCCCCATCTTTATTGCGATAACGTGACCAAGCGAATTGATACGACTTTAAACAAAAAATATTTTGGTGTCCTGAGTGAAACAGCTACAGTACGGTGAGTTTGTAAACTAGGACGATGACACGCCGCGTCGAACAATGTATAAGGTCTGTGCATATAACACCAATCTGCGATGCATTTTCGAACCTAATTAAAAGCTGTACCAGTAAAAAAGTATTCGAGTGATGTTTTAGCATAAGAATCTGCTACTATTTTTATCACATTAATCAATTTATACGATTCCAATCAAACGCACGCGGAGATGGTTAGATGGAATGCCCCTCTAGTGCGTGCACATCATTAGTGTGCCCATTTGGTAAACATCTCCGTACAAGTGGGGTAAGCAGCTCTGTAACAACGTCTTGACGACCGTCGCTTTCTGGCAAAACGGAAGAAAGGCTTAGATGCCAGAGGCCAACTTTTTATATAGAACTTACGTTAGGAGTCGTCACTGGTACTTCCACGCACAGTGGCATTCGAGATAACCATGAGGACAGATGGACACAATTTGCAGGGCGAACAATATGTTGACGACGTTGTGTAGGAATGCAGACAATGCTTCCCAGCATAATCTTTAGCACTTGTGGATGCAAAACAACGAGTTGAACAAGCAACTTATCAACGTCTTACATTAAAATTTAGCCACTTCAATGCAAGCAAAGGAGGAAAACAAAAAAGAGAATGCAAATTAGGCCCCCAAATTTCTCGACAGGGAGGCAAAGTAGTACCCTTCAATAATTTATCCTTTTCCTTAACCGTTCATTCCACATTTTTGCATTCCCACACATTAGTCCCGATTTCGTTCACTCCACTTTATTTTAGATTTGCCTTTTTACCAAAAGAGGTGTGAATGAAGAAGGAAGCATTAACTAAGAACCCGTCACGTGAGGCTGTGTCAAGGTTTGTTGCACCCGAATTGGGATGGGAGGCCTCCTTCAGCTCATCCCACCAAATCATCTCATGAGTCCTGTGATTGCACAAGCGATTGATGATGGTGTCGCAAACCACAAGAATTCGGTAGAGGCAAGAATGACAGGCAGGATTATTTGGATCACTGTTCGAATTGCATGCGTTTTCGATGACTAGGATTTCTCCTATCGAAAGCACAGGGATTGTCTGGAAGGAGTTTAAAACCTGTCACTCATGCCCAATGTTTCTAGTGTGGTTTCGGTGCTTTTTGGGAAATTGTGTGAATTCATGAAAGGACGTTTGAGTGATAGCGCCATTTGTGCTGCCAATGACTTTCTCTTCATCTTCCAGGCCCTTAGACCCCGTTACCTCAGTCTTGCTCCCATTGCCAACATTTATGCTGCTATGAGTCAAAATTGCATGCGGGAAATCCCTCTGCGGCAAAAGCGGGATTTCAGTTCAACCTCCGTAGGCAAAGTTCCTCTATTTTTTCATTAGGTGAATTGGAGTGATAAGGCAAGTTGGTACACGTAACTTAGTTCCCATTCGCCTGGCCAAGTGTACATGCCCATGACATTTCTCTCTGCAACTTCAAGGCTGGAGCTAGCATGAGTATATTCCGCCTTAGTTTATCATAACTTGCTGTTTAAGTGGTGAAGGGACTGTTGGTAGACGGATTGAGGTGGCCAGGACCAATGGACGAAGTCGCTGTGTTTGCCTTTCATAGAGGCACAGAATTTCCAAAAAAACTTCCCCAGACAGACCTAGGTACATTTGGCATTGATGAAATCGTCTTTAAAATTCTGGAGCAAAAAACTTAGCCAATGGAAAAGCTTGCATTTTGACTAGATAAAAAACTCACATGTGCACGCATGGAAAAGGAGCAGTCGAAGCGTTTGGTCTATTTTGATCGCATACTTTTCTGGGAGAACACTGATCCCTAATACGATTAGAGCCAATAATTAGTTTCCCCATCTCCTGCATTGAACCGCGGCTGCATCCGCCAATGCTTCATTTTCTTGGGGCATCAGCAACAGAAGAAACTCGAACATGCCTTCCCTTTGTCCTATTCTCATCGCAACGACTTCAACTCGCAGCTGTTTCTGTCGCCGTCGGTGCAGATAGTTGGATGCCTCAGCAAATGTGCTGAAGGACCTTTGCGTTTGTTTGTGTGCTATTCCTCTATTTCTCATTGGTTCGTTTTACTCATTCACCCCATCTACTTGCTCTTCATGGCTGCTTCCCTTTTCCCTTATACTTTTTTTCTTCCTTCTATTTTAGTGATTAACATTGCGCGTTCTGAACGTAACACTCACGATACGATGGGTGAGGGGGTGGGAAGGGTAGGGAGGATTCACCGCTCCCATTGCCCCTCGAGTTATGCTTTGTGTATTCTGTTATTTTCGTGTACCTTTTATTCCCCTCTACAAGTATGCATGTTTTAACTTCCTAGTACGTAGCTGAACTCGGTAATTGTGCCTCGCTGCACGTCACCATAGCCTTATGGGTAGAGGATGGGAGTTAGGAACCCATGGGTTTGTTGTAGAGGTTGTCTCTTTTGATCCTAGCATTTGTGGTCACTTCTGTTTTGGGTTTTGGCATTCAATTGGACTTTCTTCGTACGCATTTACTTCCGATCATTCTCACTGTAACGAGGGTTACCATTTCCCACATTTGTCTCAACCTCTTTCACCAGGCTGGTTTAGCCCTGTAATGGATCAGTCCTTGAGTCTACTTGGCCGATCTACTGGCACGAACCACTCCAACCTGCGTTGGCCATGTTAGAGCAGTTTACAAACGCAAAGTGGATCTCAACCTCGTGGAAAGTGATGCAGACTACTGTGGAATAGGCATGCATCCAAACTTACCTTTGCAATTGGCAAGCCCTGGAGCTTCACCTAAATGGAATGCGATAGTTTTGATTACTTCGAAAGGACTTGTGGTGACTAGGATTGTTACACATTTGCTCCTTAAGGATTAAAATTCCACCATAAAATATTGTAATCGGAAATGGTACATTGCAGTAAAAGAAGATAGTCGGGGGTTAGATGTCTTGGTGCTCACTCACTGTCTTGTAACCAATCGACGTTGATAACCAGTTTTTCAAATTCCCTTACCATTAAAATGTAGAGTATTTAAGCCCCTCTGGTCTTGTGAAGTTTACCGCAAACCTTCGCAGCTTGGATATTTTATTTACTTTCAAATTACCTTGAATGCAAAAAGGAGTGCAAAATTGTAGCTTAATAATTCGCAAAATTGAAAATCGACCCAATCTTATTCTCATCCAACTCATAGCATGTAGACAACCTAGGTGTGTTAAGGGTATGGTCTTTCCATCTGCACACGACTGTTGCATCCAGAGCGAAGGTAACCCAAATCGTAATGAGGAAAGGAAGGACAGAATTGGCACGCCATGAGCACCATCATGAACAAATGATGAGCAGAGGCACGTGAGTGCTGTAGGAGTGCAAGACAATTTGTTGACATTTAACAAACAATTCGCAAACCTCTGAGTGACTGTTCGAGCCTTGAGCAGCGAATTCTGGCCCCAAGTGATTTTCCGGTACTTTAATGCAGCGGGATTGAGCTCTGCACATTTGAATGCATCTGTAAAGATGCATGCTAAAGTAAACTTCAACAGCGTGTTTAACATTTCATAAAAACTTACACCATCGTGCCATAAAGAGGGTTTGTCTAAACGCATCGGTGATTGCACATACACAAACGGTATTCAATTTTTGCATGTCTACTTTGGTTTCCTGCTTTGCTGGGTTTTAAGCAATTATTATCGGATGGTCATAGCGGGACTTGTCGATACTCAAACCTATTTACATAAATGAGCATCTAAAAAAGCTCTCATCATTGTTTATAGTTGTAATATCTATGCCAAACTTTTTTACCGGCTTCTATTTAATTCAAGATCTCCTGAGGCGAACCCATTTCTCTAAACTTTTTACATTTTTGTCGACAAGTTTACAAAGTGGTTCAGCAAAGTTGTATGCCATGCTGGAATTTTGACAGTAAAGGTAGCAGTAACAGTCAAACTCATAGTTAGGAAAAATATTGGGTTTGAATAAAGTCCATAATCAAAGGTTTAAGCTAAACGATCCGTTATGCGCGACTTTGCTTAGGAGCGCTCCTTCATGCGTCGACAACGCATAATGTGCGGAATGAAAACTTCTCGAACAGGTTGCATTTATGTTAGACAATTCAGTTCAGTTTGGCTGATAGTGACACGACACTGTTAAGTGTGGGAGTAACTAACGCTACTCTTCAGTCTCCATCCACTAATTACAATCTCGCACTGGCTGCGTATGCACCACATGTTGCACAATTGTAAAAAAACGGCAACCTGTACAAACTAATGAGTTTAATGCGAAACGATGCAGATGCATACTTTACCTTAACTAAAGCTTCTTAAGTGTAGCTCTGCAGACTTTACTATGGAAGATGATCTAATTCAAAGGTCACTTAGTGAACGCGTAAAATGGAGAAGAGTGGCAACTTGGAAAGATGAGATGCAAAATGAAGCGAAGCCTATAAAATGAGAACAGTGGTGATAAACAACACGATTTGATTAGGTTAATTGCGTACAGCTGTATGCATCCTACCTGTTAGTATCAGCAAGATGGCTGTTGTGTCAGCAATCTCAGAACAACATGCATACTTTGTGTCATTCCATTGGGCAATAGCACCGCGTACGTGTAGGGTCAGAGGCAGCACATGCAAAAAAACCTGAATTAGTTAATGCTTTAATGTTGGTCTTGCGAACTGGTGTTTATTCGTGTAGGTTGTCACTAGGGTAAAAGGAACAATGAGCACAAGTGAATAATAACAAGATTTACACAAACGGATGGGAGAAATAGTTGTTTGCGTTTGCGGGTGAGAACTTGCGTTTTGAAACGCGCGCATTATGTTCAGATCTAATAAAGGACTGCATGTTTTCTAACATCTCGTAACTTCTTTTGCGCATATTCATCGTTTTAAAAGTGTCTGCAAGTTTTCTTTGTAAGGCTAAAAATAAAAAGACAAACGCAAGAGAGATTCAAACCTTTATGTATGTAGTAACAACAGCATCAATGGTCATGTTCGTAATCGCACCAAAAGCCACGGGTTTGAAAGGTCGTAAAGGTTATCCATTCAAAAAAAATTTATTGAAGGTCGGGTCTACCATAACAGTCTCACTTGGCCAATATTCGAGTCGAGGTCAAAGTGAACCAGCAGGACTCGACTTTCAGCCGATTTTTGTTGACAAACAGCCACCGTTTATCTCGAGAAGGAGGTAAAGATAGGGATGAACATCAACTCCTCGCCAAAGCTGGATCAACTGCAGCAGCCACGCGATGATGCAAGCCATAATGTTTTACAATAATAGCCACTCGGCTCCATCCAGAGGTCTAGAGCCAAAAACAGGTAAAAAGAAGCAACGAGACCATTGGATTGTAATCTTCAACGATTGCGCATCATCTGGAGAGGAGGAATCGTACACGACCCAAATGTGCCATCGCAAATCCGATGCATGCCTTTGCTCAGTATTGGGGCATGCTCTTCAATCCATTAATGTTATTCTTGCGGCACTGAGGGCGTCAAAGAAAAAGACTCTTATCACCTGCAGCTTTTGGACACTGATACATGCGTCCAATTTTAAGCCAGCTCGAGTGTACACATGCCAGGACACAGGAATCGCAAAAGTCATTAGTGGCTAACGTCTCTCGCAATTCGGCGTTGCACACGTGATCACGTCTGTTAATGAGCACCACTACTAAATGCAAATAAAAGGTCATCGAGCGCTAGAACAGTTTGGTCATTTCGCCATAACTCGAGGCGAAATGTGTTTACTTATTNCCTGGTCTCCTCCTTCTTCCATATGGATGGTATTGTTGTGACAGATGACTGGTCGGCGGCTTCTTTGACAATTTGCTAACGATTGGCGTTAGAAGAGGTGTGTGTAAAGGTGAGCATCTACCTTTCATCAACACGACTCCTGCAATGTCCAACGTTGTCCAGGTGGCAAAGGAGACTCGGAAACCGAATTTGAAAAAGTAACTGAAAAGGACAACAGAAAGGTGGGTTAAAAGAAAAGCAGCAACAGGATGCGTCAGACTGATAGGCTTAATCGCAACAGCAAGCCCGAAAACTTGACGCAATCGATGGATTCATTCAATTACTTTAGCGATTTAAACTCCGCAGTTGTCTGGTGACACTGTCACACTGCACGTACAAAGCATGAGTGGCAACAGGGAGAAA
Source organism: Taenia asiatica (assembly GCA_001693035.2). Taxonomy (NCBI): domain Eukaryota; kingdom Metazoa; phylum Platyhelminthes; class Cestoda; order Cyclophyllidea; family Taeniidae; genus Taenia; species Taenia asiatica. Next base: position 4,149 of record LWMJ02000406.1, on the reverse strand, counting down.
AATCGTGAACAGCTGTGTCTGTGTGTGTCACAGGTACGCGACGGTGAAATGAAATGAGAAATAAGACATGATGACGCCGAGGGTGTTGAGAAAGTGCTTGATTCAGCGCAGATTGGATTAATTATAATGAGCGGTTTAGGGAGAAGTGTGGTCGGCTGCTGGGCGGTGGTGATGTTGGTGCCGAAAATGTTGTAGTAAAGGAGAGAGAGGATGCGGACGGCAAGTGGATGAATGAATGAATGAAAGACAGAAAGTAGGAGGTAAGAGAATGAGTAGGTGAGGTGTTTTGAGAAAAGAGAAGAAATGTGAATGGATAGATATTTTGTGGTTTGAGAATGACTAACTTTACCGTAAGCTTGTTGCCCTCTACCCGTACCTTGCATTAAGCTCTAAATTTTACAAGCAAGAAACATTCCTAATAATTTAAGAACTTAAGCAATTTGTAAATTGGTCAGGGACGGCGTAGCTCAGAGTATGGTCGACTAGCACTCCTGACCATACCTAAGACGATTAAAATGTAATGCAATTTTAGATGCATACCTATGTCGGTATTACAGAATACTTATCGTTTAAAAGTAGGTATGATAATAGGAGGGTTAATCAGACTTTAGGTGCTCCACCTTAACAGGAACTTCGTTAGCCTTAACGATTCCATCCTATTTTTCATCATTGTTAAGACTTGAACACATCTTGTTCTACCCCTCAATTCTCCTGAACAATGCGTGATTTGGCACAGTGAAACGATTCGTGGGTAGGATTATTTGCACGAACCTGCAAGAACGCAGCAGTCAACGCAACATACGATACCTAAATAATTGTCAGAAGACCCCCATTCTTGCACGATTAGGATAGTGAGGTCATCCATGGTGTAGCACTCGCCCAAAGAGCCCCAAAATTAAAGAAGTCATTCTCCGTACAAGTGCTAGGCTGGTGTAGTATGCTGCCCATACAAGACAATGAAGCTGTTTGAACTTTGGATGGCTTTTTCATTCGAATACCTCGTAAAATCCGCTTAACCCAAGCTAACGATGGTAATATTTTGAAACACATTTATCGGGTGTCGGGTGCTATATTAGGGGCTGGATTACTTAGTGAGTATTTGGTCTTCCACTCGCCTATTTTGTTCTAAGCAGTTTTACCAGGATTGACGCAAATTCTTACAAAAATTCATTCACATCCTGCTAAGATGCAAATCGCTAGCTACTGATTGTGTCAAATGGGCAACATCTTATTAAATAATTCCCAATCATATGCATGCCTTTCATTTGCTCGTAATGCACCAGAAAACTTCGTGATGGATCTGCAGATGAAGGGAATTGTAGAACGGAAAGAAGTGCCTTTGTGAGCATCGGTTTTTACAGAGATGCACGTATTGCAATAAGTTTTAGGCATTAGCATTAATTTTAACATCATGGGGATAGGAATAGTGTGATGTCGGATCAAACTGCCCAGTTTAAGTGTTGCATTAGATCTTCAATCTTTCTACGCATATTCATGGTTTGTGGGTACGAACGCGCAACTACTGCCATGTCGCCGCAAATGGTTCCAACCAAGGAAGTGCTGGCTATGTCCGCAACCTCAGATTTGGCTTTTACATGTTGCAGTTATCGAATGATCTATAGGATTCTATTCCTAAACAATTTCAAGCATAGAACACTTCGCATTTTGGTCTTGCCACTCCTAAAATGGTCAGCATTTGAGTGAGTGGATAGACGTGAAATGTGCCATTAATCGCGCCACTGTTAGGGTCGTGTTAATCAACACATTATGAACAGGCACGTGAGAACGGACCACATCCAGAAATCTGCGACTCAGCTGTCCAGTCTGCGGACGCGTAGTTGCACCCAATTGTAGGATTTTGTTTGTACCCACGTTGTCACCATTCAAGTCGTCTCCCTCCTTTCTTACAATTTCACAAATGTGTGCACACTTGACTGAAAATCGCTTTGTGGGGTCAATGCCCACACTTTGGTGAGTTCGCATTTCCCTCAGCAACCTTGTTTTTACTAAGCCAGGTTTAAATGCACTAATTATTTGAGGCAAATCGTGGAGTTTAATAGATGACACTGGTCTTAGAGCGGCGTCGGTACTATGGTGACCATCCACGTGATGATATGTGAAGCATCTGTTTAAGTTTCAACCCTGTAGGCGTTGGCAAGAGGAGCTGAAGGAGCAAATTCTCGAATGCCTAGAGCGATTTTGTCGCTGTGCCTCTGTCGCAGCACAAAGACCTGCGCAACTTGTCTAAAGACATAAATCAAAACTAAGTCATGATGAATTAGACCACTCACGGTTGCTCATATTGCACCTTAGCGTCCTCCTTCAAATTCGCATATAACTACTTTAGCTCTTTTTCCGCATAACCAAATTCATTTTCCAAGTATTGCTACCTGGTTCAATCATCGGCAGCTAAAACATAATGCAGATCACCTTTTAGATTTGTTAACCTCACCTACTTACTGCAGTTTATCTTTTTAAGTGCATGTGCTGCTGCAACGGCAGGTGTAGCATACGTGCGATAAATCACCTGTATTTGTATTGAATACGGCATTCGATTCTAGCTACCCGCTTCTGCCTTATCACTTTGTTCGCTTCATTAACCAGGTACAAAATAGGTTAGGAGTCAGCTGAGCCAAACTAGGTGACTGTACGATTCTCTGCGTTTAGAGTCAAACCCGTGCATTATAGTACCGAGAAGCCACGAATTTTCGTAGTTGCGAGAGTACTTTTCGTTGGCCAGGTACACAGTAGCTATCAGTCACTATCATACCGTCTGTCCACACAAGTGAGTGGCAATCTGCGTTGAGTTGCTATATTTGCAATCTCTGTGAGTTCAGCATGAAGCGGGTTTCCTGAGCTTTGTGTGTTTGATTTACTAGGTATAGTAAATTGCTTTGCATTGTCACCCATCTGACGATCAGGTGGTTGTGTGGTTGGCACTGAGATGGCCTGGTGTATGAGTGGGTGAGTGAGAGGGCGAGTCGATGAAAGATGAGTGAGCAAGCACACAATCTAAAATTGAGGTGGGATTACGGGTAGAATAGCAAACAAAATGAAGAGCTTAAGGCACGCGCCGTGGGTTTGCCACCTATTTTCATTAGTGGATGGTGGCGATTAAAATGCGGTTTTTATTTGCTTCATTTAGACTGACAAATCTACTAATATTTACGCCGCTGCTATGACTGCCTACTTCAATACATCTTCATCAGTCCTTTGAAAAAGAAATTTATCTTGCCTTCCTTTTCACGCAAAACACAAGGAAAACCAATGTTGTGGTGACGGGTACATAAAGTTATGAAAGATTCTGGCCATGGCAGGAGGCATGCCGCTTGCTACCCATCAAGATTTTCGCACTTGTTGGTGGTTCCTAGAAGTGCCATGTGTAGAATCATTGCTTCGGCATGTTCACCGTCTCCGAAAACTGGCACAAGTAATGAAGTAAGGAGCCTAAGAAGGTAGCTGGAATTTTCCATTGCAGCCACAATCAGAGGAACCTGTCAATCCCTTCTCGAAAATTTTTCATGAACTACATTAACTTAATATTCTTTTGTGTCATTCGCAGTTGGCGAAGGAGAGTCAGACAGGAGACGACAGTGCACAGCATTGCTTAGCAGTCATGCACAGTGATGCACTGGTAATGTCAACTGCTTAGATAGAACTTTGCTTTTTTGGAGGGCATTGAAGCATGCGGAAATATCGTCATGTCTAGAAAGGGCACTCTCTTTACCATTTCTATCACCCCACCTTAATCAATGCATCTCTTCTTACAGAATCACTCCAGTCCCTCTACTGACAAATTCCTCTTGCCTACTAGGCTGCTTGACTAGTCATACCAGAAACACTGGGATAGGCGTGGAGTAACGAACGTCGCAAAAACATGTACTGCGCTATGACTTTGTCAATTTTTCCTTCCAGGTTAAATCCATTATTGTCTGAGATTCCTGATTTGACTGTTTACTTCCTAATGTCAAGCTGTTGATTATGATGTATATGCAGATGCAGGAATTCTCAGTAAAATTCTCGTTGCTTAATGTTTTTGACTTCTTCAGATGCATGCTTCACAACTTACCTAAAATTGATTTACTCTCACGAGTGTGTGAGGGATAATAACCCGCCTTTCAATTGCATTCTGCTCTGCCAATGCTTTCG
>LWMJ02000405.1:14238-62756 GCA_001693035.2 Taenia asiatica | reverse complement strand
GATTCTCTAGCTGGTTAATGATACTGTGGTGGTCAGGCATGCTCGCCTACACGTGGTTATAGAGTTTCCTGACTATGACGCTCAATTCGTGATCCGTAGACCCAGAGTAATGTCGACTTCTTAAAAGCCAATGCGGAGGAACGAAACAAGAGTGCGCAGCTGCATAATGTCGGGAGATGGGATTTAGTGCACGCTCACAATGCGAATGCAAAATTAAAAACTCATTAAAAGTGGTGCAATCGGTAAAAGGCAAAATAAATAGTCTTGGTAGAAACGAGTTTTGGAGTTGAAGGTACCTCTACCCAGCATCATTTTCTTGCTTGAACTCCCGACATTTTGTGGAAGACTACAATGCATAAATAGCGACGAAACGCTGAAGGATTCGTAAGCTGTTTAAAAAGTGAAAACAAATTTGCAGAGCTTCCAATCGGACTTGATGATTGAAGTATTTGAATGGCAAACGTTGCCAAAAACGATCAGATCTCACAATACTTGAGAAACACTCATAGCCGCGGACATATCTAGTGCTATCGGGTGATGACGTTGTTCACATCAGACAGTCATTCATTCAAAACAGGAATAGTTTAGTCGAAATTGGGGTCGAAAGCGTCATAGCCACGTAGTGGAATCTAGCACTTAATTAAATCTTCCTTATAAATCAGGCCTTACCGTTGACATTAAATCAGAGCTCCCACAAAAGTTACAAACCACACTTTCTACCCCACGCATTGTCAGATCACCTTCACATAAGTGTAGTTTGCCCACCCCAGTGGCTTAAATAAGTGTCACATCAATTGCCATTCTACCAGATTTGCTGAAAAGGCTAATCAAGTTCCGAGGTTAATCATGGAATTTCACCTGTTGCAAGCTGCGTTTTTGTACTGAAGCACCTTATAGAGGAAACACCGATTTTTATTTATTGGGTGAACTCAAAGTCAAAACATAGTTATATTAGCACTGTTAATTTGTAGGAGAGGCAATCAAGAAGCACCTTTTCTAGCACACGAGGTTAACCAGGAATAAGGCACAAAGTGATAGCCCAAGCTTTGTATGGGCTCATCCTTTCGTTCAATCAGGCGCCCTGTCCTCCTATTGACATATCCGACCAACTAACTAGTAGAGGGGGCGCAGTGATTCATCGATTAGCCAGTAATTAACATCGAAGGCATCCATACAGGCCAAAGCCATCCACGCAGAAGCAGATTTCGCACTAGGAAGAGGACGTTGCTCAAAATTACTTTATGCTCCATTGCCCTCTGCTCTTGAGGAGGCTTGATATGTGCAAAAGGCCGGTTGTGGTCCATGCTGCATTCTAAAAAAACGGGGCGATAGAGCGCAAAATACTTCCGAACAACATCTCGTTCTAGCACAAAAACGACAAATCGAAGACACTTGTCTGCTAAATTTGGCTGTCCACTCGACGCCTTTTCAAACGCGTCTCCATTGCTATGTGTAGTCTGGATCATGATCAGCTCCCTTCCTCTCCTGCAGACATAATTCTTAAAACGGATTCTGCCTTCCTTTCCATGCAAGTGATAGTGCGCAGAAGGCAAGGGCTCACTCAGTGTCTACTTCTCACAAGCGGCCTCACGCCTGCACACATCAGAAGGCATCCGAATTTCCAACGAGTACGACTGCACAAAGGAAAGCGCTACGTGCATCCAAGAGCTGGGTGGTCGAATGACTGACCAGCCGATTCTCTAGCTGGTTAATGATACTGTGGTGGTCAGGCATGCTCGCCTACACGTGGTTATAGAGTTTCCTGATTATGACGCTCAATTCGTGATCCGTAGACCCAGAGTAATGTCGACTTCTTAAAAGCCAATGCGGAGGAACGAAACAAGAGTGCGCAGCTGCATAATGTCGGGAGATGGGATTTAGTGCACGCTCACAATGCGAATGCAAAATTAAAAACTCATTAAAAGTGGTGCAATCGGTAAAAGGCAAAATAAATAGTCTTGATAGAAACGAGTTTTGGAGTTGAAGGTACCTCTACCCAGCATCATTTTCTTGCTTGAACTCCCGACATTTTGTGGAAGACTACAATGCATAAATAGCGACGAAACGCTGAAGGATTCGTAAGCTGTTTAAAAAGTGAAAACAAATTTGCAGAGCTTCCAATCGGACTTGGTGATTGAAGTATTTGAATGGCGAACGTTGCCAAAAACGATCAGATCTCACAATACTTGAGAAACACTCATAGCCGCGGACATATCTAGTGCTATCGGGTGATGACGTTGTTCACATCAGACAGTCATTCATTCAAAGCAGGAATAGTTTAGTCGAAATTGGGGTCGAAAGCGTCATAGCCACGTAGTGGAATCTAGCACTTAATTAAATCTTCCTCTATGTAAATAGCAGACTCTCTTCAGCTAAAATGCTGAAGCTGCTAAAATTGAAAGTAGCCTTTCGCGCACCTTAATCCGCGCAATCACTAATGACACCGCAGTTGTTGGAATATTGCATCTCATGCAGAGCTCTACCTTCCAACCTGTGCAGATGGAATTGACTGGCGTTGGTTCTTTGGTGCACTGGTCAGGCGTCCATTCACCCATGACTAGCCTCAGTAGTTAACTTGACACCTCTCTTCCTCTCTGACTGGTGGTCTCGGAGAATAAAGCCTCTCCATAACGTTACTCCAAATATTTTTGGATTGATTCTACCATCCTACTCGTCGAGTTTATCTTCATCGTTCCTGGCGTATAAGGGGGTGCAAGGGAGGTCTCTTATGCCAGAGCAGCTCCAGAAATCGCGTTGCTCCTTCTACGATGCTCAGAAGTTTAGTGTAAAATGTGTCCCGTACCATAACACAATCTTTTGCAGCGCTGGGCGAATTTTCTTCCTCGTACTTTGCTGCAGGCATACTACTGTGGTTCATTACGCTAACGTTCAACAGCACTTTGCCTGTTATCAGATTAGTTCATGATGATGCATTCTGTGAAATTCCTCGACATCAGATTGTGCCTCAAGTGCCTTAAAATTGGGAGCAGAGTAAGTGGCTGGCATTTTTGTTAAATCCTTCTGCCATCTTTCTGCAACATCTGGCACTTGAGCAAGCGGCGACTCGTTTTTAATCTGTTTTGTCCTTATGAAACCGTATTGACCCTATCCGCGTTTTCGGTGGCAATGCTTAGTACAATTAACTGCGTGCTAATACGGCGCAGAGCAGATCGGATACTCTGGCTCATTTCACACTTTGTTATGCTCAATCCGGTTCGTCGGTGCTCTGCAAGCCATCACTTGTCTTGTGTGGAGCTCAGTAGATAAAATTTAATGTGTAGAGACATTATGATATTGGTGGCAACTCATTGTTTTACAAGTCGGCGTCTTCCTTAATATAAAATCAGGTGTTCTTGCTGCCGACGATCCACTGCAAGTTTTACGTTGCAGTTATCTCGAGAATATTATCCTGATAATTAATGCAACGTTTTGGACTAAGCTGGCTTGTGCAGTTTTATCTTACTTTTATTCGCGTCAGCTACTTCCACTCGCCAGTTTTCCGGTTTTCTGGGCTTTAGTGTCAAAAACTGTTTTTTTCAAAGAAGAGCCCAACAAATCGTTGCTGTGAGGAATTAGATAAGCTTTTTTGTTTTGTTACTGCATTCAACTCCCCATATTCGTCAAACAATCACAGAATTTGATCGTTTTACTTCACCAGATCAAAAAAGAGGGGTTCATGTTGACCAGTGTGGCTGTCAGATGGGCCTATATCTGCCGTTGTTGACCTGGATTGTCACGTCAGTTAACTTAACTTAATCCTCAAGTGTTTGCATTCACAACAGCTTAGAACGCAGTTGCTTCGTACAATGGATACAAACACAATCTGGCTAGCATCTGCCATGGAACTATCGCGCCGCCCGGAGCACAGCTCAAGATTCATCCTTCATGAATCAAATTGCGTTTGCAATTATGAAGGCAATCTCATTATGAACCTAGCTAGTTCGTAAGGCGCAGTTCATGCCTGGGCAATCGTCTTTCCTGCAAAGGTACATCAACTGCGGCATACAAAGACGGAATTCCCTACTATTGAAACAAAAGTCTGCTGGAGACGGCATGTGTGGATGCCATCCCTAAGGGTATCACTAGAGGCAGTAGTAAAAATGCGAAGCCATAAGCACACACTAGCACGCGGTCAGGATTTGAGGCCGTTTACAAGGTCAAATGTTTTGATAACAGGTCCCTCGATGGGGTTTGAGGTCACCATCTACGTCAAATGCATCATGGTAGAGCTTTAGGCTTTGACGTAGATCGGTTTCAAGGTGAACTGGCTCTATCTATGAGTCCTTGCTATCAACACGAGTGTGAATCTAGGTCTTACATTTGTTGCGCTCATTAACCAACCCATTTTTGCAACTTATCGAACCTTGTCCTAACAGTGGATTGTAACTCTTTGTGAGAGAAGGACGAATCAATGACCTGATCTCATTTTATGTCTACCACCGGACTGACAAGGCAAATGCATGTTTGCGTGACTGAATTAAGAATCAAAGCCAGTACTAGTCAAAAACAGGAAAATTCGATTGCATAAACAACATAGGACAAGCCGTAAGCTACGGTTGTGGATTTCAAACTAATAAAGAGAAAGTAATGTGTGCAAACATTCCGATTATTAAGTTATTCAAATGCAAGTAACTGCATATTTAGCAGTGCTTTCAACCGTTCAAGTAATAAAGCCCTTAGTTGAAAGTTCTCGAAGGACTTCCAATTTGCACATGCGTCCCCTATGTCCAACAATGGAAAACTCAAAAGGAAGACTGGTGTAGGCTGAAGAACAGGTGTCTAGTCATTTATTAAGCTGTTTAGAGCGATGATCAGGAGTAGTAGCAATCGTTGCGCGTTGAAAGCAACAGAGAAGTAGAGGAGGGCTTTGGCACCGTCGACTAGCTCCTTCACCTCCATGGCATGCGGAGGCACCTTCACAAGCGTTGGTGTAGGCACATCCTCGATCGTGGCTGCTGTTTACCACCATTGCTGCGACCAGCCCCACGGCTGCGCACACGGCGACCACCATTGCGGCTTCTGCACAGACCACAATGCCCACTTCTGCCCAAATTCTTAGCCCTTCACAACCTCACCCCACGGTGCCCACTTCCACGGATGCGAACATGGCCAACTTCCCCACTCCATTTCTTCGGCTGTACCTTAGATTTCTTTGAAACTGCCTTCCGTGCCGAGGTGTGTCCGCTTATATACTAGCCGCCATGTCTCTCATTGCTCCACGTGGCGCCTGTGCTCACTGTACTTTTAGGTCCGAATTCGTGCCTACCGATCTTCTACAGTGCTCTCGTGATTCGCACTCTCCCATGTGATGTTTTAGGTGGTGTGTAGCCTGTGAATTGCATGTGACTGACTTAGCATAGTATTTTCCACTCAAGCGTTAAAGTTAGCTAGAAATCGTTAAAACATTCTCATGATTGGTGACCGCCTTTGCCAATGCACAGATCGCAGGGCACATACTAGTATCGAAACGCGCCGAACCACTAAGCCCGGTTCATTTGGGCTCCAGTGGAAACGACGTTGAAAGAGGATAAACCGTAGGCATAAAGTGCTTTCTCGGCTGTTAGTGATTGGTAGCACCACCGGCTGTGTAGAGATTGGCCCTTGTGGTACCCATCACGTGGCAATGTGATGACCAATCCAAAAACGATTATAGTTTCTTTTTGACTGCATCATGCACTGTCTATACACACGGCCTATTAGGTATTTTCCTGCAGGCATAATTCTTTGTTCTTAATTACAGGACTTACGAGATTTTGTTGTTGACTTGGCGCGAGGCAAGTTATGCATTGCAGTCACACCCAAATCTGATCTAGTGTCCATCCAAATTTGCTTTCCTAAACGCATTTTGACCCTTGATTTGCTTAGAAATATACAGGATTTATAATGCTTTAGAAGGCAAATGCTAGTGTCATAACCGGGTAAAATAAACGCAAATTGTGCCATTTTGAGCCTTTCGCAAAGGAAGTCGCTATCGTGCTCTTGATGGCTATGTGCATTCTAATCTGCTCCTCTCTCAACTGTAGGCCAATGACCTGCGTGACGAATCTTGGATGAGGAAGGCTGAAGTTCTGAACTTTGCTTTTTGCTACTTTTGCCGAATACGTTACTGTACCCATTACAGCGCTGATCGATTTGATCGGGGCGGATGGAACCCTTACCTCATTTTAATGCAGGGATCATTGTATACATTATTTACTTCGATCCTTTGGACTATTTCGCATTTTCTCAAAATAACGAACATTCTGGTACTTCCGTGCAATCATCAAAGGCTACTCTCTTGATGTCTGGGATGTCTGCAAACAATGTATTTTAATTCTTTTGGAGTACATTAATAGCTGGATTTTAGTAGTTAATCATAGCAAATAGACCATTGAACTTCTGCGTGATAGTCATTTGAACAATTCCATCATTTTAATTTCTATTGATTAATGGGGCAGTCCTGAGATTCGCTGCATTAAAGTCTCAAGGCAGCTGTTGTGGTGTGATTTTGGTCAGTGTGACTTGACAAGGTATGCTCGTCCATGAATGCGTGCCGCCCGCTTGTTTCACTTGCTTTTGTGCGACGCACTTGAAAATGTATAAAATCAAATAGCAAAAAAGAAATTACTGCATTAAAAGTGGTCTTTTTTCTCTAGTGATGATGCGACCAAAAAGGATGTGTGCTGACCCCACAATTTGCTTTTAACTCTGCGCTTGGCATGAAAGAGGCTGATGTATAAATTGGTCAAATAATATTCTAGAACGCCTGAATGTAGAGGAGATTTAGTTGAAATTTCAGCAGCACTTTCTCCAGTCGGGTCAGAATCCCTCATTTGGCACCTCCTTAGATGCGATGAAATTTATTCACTGCCTACTTTGAAGAAGCTCCCTGTCCTCTTAATATAGCATCAAATGATAATTTGCATAAGGTGCTCAGGTGCTGTTTCTAAATTGCTTCCCTCAACCTGGAATGTGCCCCATTTCGCATTATCGAATATCGACAACCAATACTTTTTTGCTCGGCTTATAACTCCTCCTGCAGCATTTACCTTGTTTATTTGAAGATCAGCCTTACAGTAATTTTATGCATCTTAAAGTGTAATTTATTTCTACATCCCTTTGTAAATCCTTCATCAAGTTTACTAACAGCATAAAATGTTGCTGCCTACCCGAAAAATGCTGATGTAGTGTTGGCGAATATTAACCGCCCCAAGTTGGAAAGTCCTCAACCCTTTGTTTTAAGTTGATATCGCTTCGCTGAAAGCATAAGTAAGTTTAAGTCAAAACGAGAAAATAATCATTGCAAGACCATGGCCATTCAACGTGGCATCAATGGGAAGATGATAAACAGTATAAAGGTCGTTCCTGCATTTAATGGACACAACGGGTACGTCCCCTTCAAATATCTTAACTGACTTTCTTTACAAATGCTGAGACGCGTTATTTGCCGTCTCCTTGCAGAACTAAAAAAGGCAGGACAGCACCCAAAATGCTTTGTACTTAGTTGGGGTCCCAAAAAACCTCAGCAATGCATTAACGCACAAGGCACTAAAAGATAAAGCTCTACATATCTTAAATTGTACACATTCGAGTCAATTTAATGCTAGCAACTGACAGACCACAATTGCTGCATATAGGAGCAATCGAAAAACTAGTATCGATTGCTTACAATAAACGCTGCACTATAGAGAAAAGAAAGTGCTTTGCTTGGCAACAACAACAAACGCGATGTTCCAAAAAAGTGCATCTGGATAAAAAATTTCGCTATCCGAGAGTTAAGGATGGATCTTTTGTGCAAAGAACCACTTAATTATTTTTACCTTAGAATCGACACGCGGCGCGATGCACAAATATGGGTTCATTCGATTGTAAAGCCATTAGTCTTTTAAAAGGAATAAGCTCACGTTGTTCTATGTGATCTTAGCTGGGATGTACTATGTTGATTTGCCCTGGTATGCCTCAAGATTATCATAGGCATAAATTGTACATCAGCGATGTTGATGAATCGCAGCTCAGCGTGTATCTAATGAGATGCTGAACAATGGGCTTAAGAAGGTGGGTGTAAGCTCAATTTTGACTCCTTAGCACAAATTTCTATAGCACTAACAGTTGAGGAAATAACTGCAACAAATGCTTTTGATTCCGTCAAAACTACGCAAACGTAACTTGATTTTACGAGCACAAGCCTCACACCTTACGGTTTCGCCTGACTGTTAGACACCCATAAGGTGCTCCTAAGTAATCAGTTGTTAGTTTGTGCAAAAATGGCAATGTAGCCATGAAGCATCTAAAAAGATAAAGTGAGTATTTTTGACTCTCTACTTCACACCATCTACTTGCTATTTATCCACTCGCTAATGATGAGGAATGATGCCGATTTTTGCAGTGCTCGGCCTCAAAAAGGTCATGAACTCAGGACGATACGCTGAGCACTTAGATTCCTCGCTTTAACTAGTGCTCCCATTTGTGCAGTTTCCCTTAATTCACCCCATAATTGGCCACACGATTTGCATACTTCACCTCAGACACAAGCGCAAATGAGTGCAATTTAAGGTAGCTTAATGCAGTGTATGATCACGTCGAAAATGGCATCACTGCCTCATAGAGGATTTAGGAATAACTTAAATCGGCCAAAGCTAATGGTATTTTATCAAAAGCTGGAATTACGCACGACAACTAAGTCTCGTTAAAATTAATTGACCGTTCGAATAGATTTGCGCCTAAATTTGTTCTAATTTCTAGTCTTTTCCAGCCAGACATGATTTTAGACGACGCTGTTGTTCGCCTTAATGAAATAAGACCAGAACAAAAACAGTTGCTTAAAATGTTGCAATATACCCTGGTTAAAAGCACTATTAAATGGGTGGAATACAAAGGCAGAAAGGAATTTTTGCTGGGTAAATGGAAGTTCCAGAACTAATGTTTAACAATGCATCTAGAAAACAGGCATCCATCTAAACTTTTATGTCCTACAGCAGAAAAATTGCAAGGCCGATCAAAAACAATTAATAAAATAATCATTTGTTCGGATTTATGGAGTGCAGACGAAAAACGCATTGTCGAATCTAGAAAATCAGGAATGCAAAAAAATTTGGGGACTAGTGACCCATGTACAAGGATGTAACTGCTGCCAATAGTGGCTCTAGTCACACCACCACTTCACGGCTTGCGTGCACGCACAAACGCACAGGGATATTTCCTTCATTTCGTTCTGTAAAGCTCTTATCATTTGTTCGGATTTATGGAGTGCAGACGAAAAACGCATTGTCGAATCTAGAAAATCAGGAATGCAAAAAAATTTGGGGACTAGTGACCCATGTACAAGGATGTAACTGCTGCCAATAGTGGCTCTAGTCACACCACCACTTCACGGCTTGCGTGCACGCACAAACGCACAGGGATATTTCCTTCATTTCGTTCTGTAAAGCTCTGTTACGAAATAGAATGTTTAATGCACTGAGAACTCAGTGTTTTCAAAAGGAAATTGCATTAGCCATCGTCAAGTGCCGTGCAGACTAACATGTTTAAGCACAATCAACACTTCAGCATCCAGCTGTAGTTTGCGTTGATTTCAAATGGAACGAGAGTTACAACTAGAAAACGCTGCACCACTTTTCTTATATTTTTTGGCATTTTTTCTTGGTTGTTATTCATTCAAGCGAATACGACCGCATGCGATTAACAAAATCTCTCATAATCATGTTCCTCTGGCCATTGCAATGAAAAGAGCTAGTAAAGAGAAAAAAGCAGAACAGTAATTTCAAGGAATCCAAACGTTTAGTATCTAAATTTAGGCGCAGATGTGATGTGAAACAAATTTGAGAACATGCAATTCACAGGCTACACACCACCTANTCCTATGTTGTTTATGCAATCGAATTTTCCTGTTTTTGACTAGTACTGGCTTTGATTCTTAATTCAGTCACGCAAACATGCATTTGCCTTGTCAGTCCGGTGGTAGACATAAAATGAGATCAGGTCATTGATTCGTCCTTCTCTCACAAAGAGTTACAATCCACTGTTAGGACAAGGTTCGATAAGTTGCAAAAATGGGTTGGTTAATGAGCGCAACAAATGTAAGACCTAGATTCATACTCGTGTTGATAGCAAGGACTCATAGATAGAGCCAGTTTACCTTGAAACCGATCTACGTCAAAGCCTAAAGCTCTACCATGATGCATTTGACGTAGATGGTGACCTCAAACCCCATCGAGGGACCTGTTATCACAGCATTTGACCTTGTAAACGGCCTCAAATCCTGACCGCGTGCTAGTGTGTGCTTATGGCTTTGCATTTTTACTACTGCCTTTAGTGATATCCTTAGGGATGGCATCCACACATGCCGTCTCCAGCAGACTTTTGTTTCAATAGTAGGGAATTCCGTCTTTGTATGCCGCAGTTGATGTACCCTTGCAGGAAAGACGATTGCCCAGGCATGAACTGCGCCTTACGAACTAGCTAGGCTCATAATGAGATTGCCTTCATAATTGCAAACGCAATTTGACTCATGAAGGATGAATCTTGAGCTGTGCTCCGGGCGGCGCGATAGTTCCATGGCAGATGCTAGCCAGATTGTGTTTGTATCCATTGTACGAAGCAACTGCGTTCTGAGCTGTTGTGAATGCAAACACTTGAGGATTAAGTTAAGTTAACTGACGTGACAATGCAGGTCAACAACGGCAGATATAGGCCCATCTGACAGCCACACTAGTCAACATGAACCCCTCTTTTTTGATCTGGTAAAGTAAAACGATCAAATTATGTGATTGTTTGACGAATATGGGGAGTTGAATGCAGTAACAAAACAAAAAAGCTTATCTAATTCCTCACAGCAACGATTTGTTGAGCTCTTCTTTGAAAAAACTGTTTTTGACACTAAAGCCCAGAAAACCGGAAAACTGGCGAGTGGAAGTAGCTGACGCGAATAAAAGTAAGATAAAACTGCACAAGCCAGCTTAGTCCAAAACGTTGCATTAATTATCAGGATAATATTTTCGAGATAACTGCAACGTAAAACTTGCAGTGGATCGTCGGCAGCAAGAACACCTGATTTTATATTAAGGAAGACGCCGATTTGTAAAACAATGAGTTGCCACCAATATCATAATGTCTCTACACATTAAATTTTATCTACTGAGCTCCACACAAGACAAGTGATGGCTTGAAGAGCACCGACGAACCGGATTGAGCATAACAAAGTGTGAAATGAGCCAGAGTATCCGATCTGCTCTGCGCCGTATTAGCACGCAGTTAATTGTACTAAGCATTGCCACCGAAAACGCGGATAGGGTCAATACGGTTTCATAAGGACAAAACAGATTAAAGACGAGTCGCCGCTTGCTCAAGTGCCAGACGTTGCAGAAAGATGGCAGAAGGATTTAACAAAAATGCCAGCCACTTACTCTGCTCCCAATTTTAAGGCACTTGAGGCACAATCTGATGTCGAGGAATTTCACAGAATGCATCATCATGAACTAATCTGATAACAGGCAAAGTGCTGTTGAACGTTAGCGTTATGAACCACAGTAGTATGCCTGCAGCAAAGTACGAGGAAGAAAATTCGCCCAGCGCTGCAAAAGACTGTGTTATGGTACGGGACACATTTTACACTAAACTTCTGAGCATCGTAGAAGGAGCAACGCGATTTCTGGAGCTGCTCTGGCATAAGAGAGCTCCCTTGCACCCCCCTATACGCCAGGAACGATGGAGATAAACTCGACGAGTAGGATGGTAGAATCATTCCAAAAATATTTGGAGTAACGTTATGGAGAGGCTTTATTCTCCGAGACCACCAGTCAGAGAGGAAGAGAGGTGTCAAGTTAACTACTGAGGCTAGTCATGGGTGAATGGACGCCTGACCAGTGCACCAAAGAACCAACGCCAGTCAATTCCATCTGCACAGGTTGGAAGGCAGAGCTCTGCATGAGATGCAATATTTCAACAACTGCGGTGTCATTAGTGATTGCGCGGATTAAGGTGCGCGAAAGGCTACTTTCAATTTTAGCAGCTTCAGCATTTTAGCTGAAGAGAGTCTGCTATTTACATAGAGGAAGATTTAATTAAGTGCTAGATTCCACTACGTGGCTATGACGCTTTCGACCCCAATTTCGACTAAACTATTCCTGCTTTGAATGAATGACTGTCTGATGTGAACAACGTCATCACCCAATAGCACTAGATATGTCCGCGACTATGAGTGTTTCTCAAGTATTGTGAGATCTGATCGTTTTTGGCAACGTTTGCCATTCAAATACTTCAATCACCAAGTCCGATTGGAAGCTCTGCAAATTTGTTTTCACTTTTTAAACAGCTTACGAATCCTTCAGCGTTTCGTCGCTATTTATGCATTGTAGTCTTCCACAAAATGTCGGGAGTTCAAGCAAGAAAATGATGCTGGGTAGAGGTACCTTCAACTCCAAAACTCGTTTCTACCAAGACTATTTATTTTGCCTTTTACCGATTGCACCACTTTTCATGAGTTTTTAATTTTGCATTCGCATTGTGAGCGTGCACTAAATCCCATCTCCCGACATTATGCAGCTGCGCACTCTTGTTTCGTTCCTCCGCATTGGCTTTTAAGAAGTCGACATTACTCTGGGTCTACGGATCACGAATTGAGCGTCATAATCAGGAAACTCTATAACCACGTGTAGGCGAGCATGCCTGACCACCACAGTGTCATTAACCAGCTAGAGAATCAGCTGGTCAGTCATTCGACCACCCAGCTCTTGGATGCACGTAGCGCTTTCCTTTGTGCAGTCGTACTCGTTGGAAATTCGGATGCCTTCTGATGTGTGCAGGCGTGAGGCCGCTTGTGAGAAGTAGACACTGAGTGAGCCCTTGCCTTCTGCGCACTATCACTTGCACGGAAAGGAAGGCAGAATTCGTTTTAAGAATTATGTGTGCAGGAGAGGAAGGGAGCTGATTATGATCCAGACTACACATAGCAATGGAGACGCGTTTGAAAAGGTGTCGAGTGGACAGCCAAATTTAGCAGACAAGTGTCTTCGATTTGTCGTTTTTGTGCTAGAACGAGATGTTGTTCGGAAGTATTTTGCGCTCTATCGCCCCGTTTTTTTAGAATGCAGCATGGACCACAACCGGCCTTTTGCACATATCAAGCCTCCTCAAGAGCAGAGGGCAATGGAGCATAAAGTAATTTTGAGCAACGTCCTCTTCCTGGTGCGAAATCTGCTTCTGCGTGGATGGCTTTGGCCTGTATGGATGCCTTCGATGTTAATTACTGGCTAATCGATGAATCACTGCGCCCCCTCTATTAGATGGTTGGTCGGATATGTCAATAGGAGGACAGGGCGCCTGATTGAACGAAAGGACGAGCCCATACGAAGCTTGGGCTATCACTTTGTGCCTTATTCCTGGTTAACCTCGTGTGCTAGAAAAGGTGCTTCTTGATTGCCTCTCCTACAAATTAACAGTGCTAATATAACTATGTTTTGACTTTGAGTTCACCCAATAAATAAAAATCGGAGTTTGCTCTATAAGGTGCTTCAGTACAAAAACGCAGCTTGCAACAGGTGAAATTCCATGATTAACCTCGGAACTTGATTAGCCTTTTCAGCAAATCTGGTAGAATGGCAATTGATGTGACACTTATTTAAGCCACTGGGGTGGGCAAACTACACTTATGTGAAGGTGATCCGACAATGCGTGGGGTAGAAAGTGTGGTTTGTAACTTTTGTGGGAGCTCTGATTTAATGTCAACGGTAAGGCCTGATTTATGTGAGTATAGCGATATTGGTCTGTGTTTTTCACTGTTAATGGCCGACGCCGTATTTTGCGTTATACATGAACACAATCTCCTTTTGAAATTGCAACGCAAATTTTTTACGTCTGGCCCGTTTGAAATCATTGCCTTATTACCCTTGCAAAAAGGTCAAAAGCACACCGTTGATCTGGGCCGGGAAAACGCTTCCCACAAAGGGACTCAAGATCTTGGCACTTCCGTGTCTAAAAGATGCTAGCTTCGAGCCGGGATTGAAACACAGTTGAGGACTGTCTGATGATTCCTGTCAGGCAATATCACTTTATGCATGTGGTTAAAGTAACATGTCCCCATACAAATGCCAAATGTGACAACTTGCCGCTTCAAATCAAGCACGTCTATGTAGTATTTATGCTAGAAGACATAGTCTATTTCCCTAATGTGAAGAAATTTGAAGTGGATGTTTGTTGGCAAGAAAAAGGAGACCCGAAACACAGATTTACTATACGCAGCGCAGATGAGAGGCACAGACAGGATCCCGATTGACAATGTGACTGGACAGAATCAGTGGTGTTTGCTATTTACACAACATGGTCGAAGCCAGGTTACTACTAAGCGCTTAGTAAAATTATCACAGTAAATAAAGTTAATAAGTTGTAATTCAGCATTTCAAACTCATGCTATCGGTGGATTGTATTCAGTAATAATTGCAACAGCACTATTTTGAGTGATAAAGAACACTATCTGACCGATTGCATAGTTAGGATATTTTGGAACATTTGTATCAAGATCTCTTCTAAGCTATGCCTCGTTCCCTGACAAATATTCAAGTGCTCTTTTGGAATTTATTTTCCTAATTTGCAAGATAGACCAGGCATCGCATGGCAGTGTTTTACTCAAGGCGAATAAAATAATGAAGGGTAGCTTGATCACTTTGCGCATTTTATCTCCGATTAAGGCACACTGTGGATAGCCATTTGGTGAAACTTGCTGAATTCAGTTGCAGACCTATCCAGTTCGCATATTTTTTGTGGAATTATGCTTGTAACTGTACGTTTCGTTGGCAATTGTGCTATTGTTGGTCTACTTTGTACGCTTAACCACACAGATACTTCAATCACGGCGCGATTATCATGGTAGCATACAAGGCCATGAGAAACTGAGTAAATGCATGCCATGCTTCCTCCTTTCATATTTCTCTCCCTCGAATCCTACGCTCAAGTGAGATCTATGTAGATTGTAAAATAGTAATTAATAGAAATCACTGCTACGTAGCTGCCTCAAATCATTAAATTATGGAAGCAATCGACTGTTTGGGTTAGGAATTTAAATGAGCTCATTATAGAATGGTGCTCAATGTTTGACGAAGTGAACAAAACTGCGATTCCATCCAAATACACAATAGTCATTTCTGACACCTTAGTTAAATGCTTAACCGTTAAAAGGTAGAATCAGTGTGTCACATTCGCTGTCCCACTCCAGTAAGGTAGTGGTTTCGAAACTTTTCTCTATAATGTGGTCGAAGTAAGAGGGCGACGACTGTCCTAATTGTGCATTCAGCTAGGAAGACACTTCAGCTATGGTAATTTAGGTCTCTTCATGGACTTCAGTTTTGCTGTGGTGAGAAGTGCCTTATCATAGGAATGTCAGAGACCACAGGTGTGGCAGTCAAAGAGATTATTCAGTTCCTTACGTTGGTTGAACATCTGCCCATATGGATACACTTTCTGGAATGTCATTTGACTGGTGTAGGACGAGGATGTGAAGATGTGGCATGGCTTCACTCCACATACAAAGTTTTGTAGCCCACCTCTATTGGTGTACATCTGAGGGTGCTTATGCCCTTCCTCTAGGTGATGCGATGAGAAGGCCATCTTGAAGCTCATTGACCCTGGTGTCATTGCCGCTAGAAATCGCTGAAGTAAAAACTTAAAGAAGGTGCCTAAGACAGAGACGCATCTTTCTTTCCCAAGTTAGCAATCAACATAAGAGAAGTTTTCATCTAAAGGCGCTCTACTCCGTTTTGTCTCGCATTCTACTGTGCTGTGGCTTTGTGGAAGGCCGTAAGATGTGGATCTGACACTCGCACCCTTCTCAATGCTCTTTTTCTCTGTCTGGGTATTCACTAATGGGCCATTCCTCGAGGCGATGCGACACGAGACCAACCCTTGGTCAATGTGGGCAAACTCACAACACTTTTGACATCTGAATAACGCAGGTGCCTTTGGTATTCTCAAAATAGGAAGCACTGCAAACATTTAATAGCGAAGAACGGATGATACACATGATCGGATTTCAGGTGGTCGAGAAGAAATATTTGTGCACGGTCAACCAAACTACCGCTCTGGATGGTTCTCAGCCACCAACGTGGAGTCAGGTTCATTGGAGACTAAAGTTTTCCGCCATTCCCATTTTGCTTCTGCCATTTTAAGCGCATGATCATCGGAATGGGGAAAGGAGTAATGAATGCTCTGACTATCGCCTTCATATTCCCAAATCGACATTGTATGCGCCTCTGCTGTCATCGTGATATACTTTAGTATGCCGTCGACTTGGAGATTGCATTCGTGACCGTTGCAGTTATTCTTGGGGTCGCTCATCATCCCACCTTCGTTGAAAGGACTCTGATCGCCTGCCATGTTCAAGTGAGATTAGGCCAATCTGTGGAATTCGGGATTCAGGTGGTCATAATTTGGTGTGGAAGTTGCAAACCGGTGATGATGGAAAAATAAAATGGAAAACGAGTCAAGGATTGCAAGTGCGGTGCATAGCCACTGGTGATCCGAGCGGCCTATAATAATTTTGTAACCCATGTTTTGTACAGCACCTATTTTACAGCATAAATTATGTGTGACACGGGAAGTAACACCTTCCAAACCCGCATGTTGTGATGTTAACGCATTAAAATACGATAAGCCAGGGTTCATCGGGGCGTGAGCAGGCTAAGAATGCCGACAAAGGAGCACACCAAATTCATTGAACATTACACTGTTCCAATAGCCACCCGTGGCGACCCACATTACAATCATGCCAGTCATCTGCGTGCTATTCTGGTACGAATACTGGCTGCGGTTGTCAAGATGGGGTCGGCAGTCTCATCCCACCTTCGTTGAAAGGACTCTGATCGCCTGCCATGTTCAAGTGAGATTAGGCCAATCTGTGGAATTCGGGATTCAGGTGGTCATAATTTGGTGTGGAAGTTGCAAACCGGTGATGATGGAAAAATAAAATGGAAAACGAGTCAAGGATTGCAAGTGCGGTGCATAGCCACTGGTGATCCGAGCGGCCTATAATAATTTTGTAACCCATGTTTTGTACAGCACCTATTTTACAGCATAAATTATGTGTGACACGGGAAGTAACACCTTCCAAACCCGCATGTTGTGATGTTAACGCATTAAAATACGATAAGCCAGGGTTCATCGGGGCGTGAGCAGGCTAAGAATGCCGACAAAGGAGCACACCAAATTCATTGAACATTACACTGTTCCAATAGCCACCCGTGGCGACCCACATTACAATCATGCCAGTCATCTGCGTGCTATTCTGGTACGAATACTGGCTGCGGTTGTCAAGATGGGGTCGGCAGTCTCCAGGGGACTTCTGTGACATGAAGCTGTTAAGACTAATTTTGATTAAACCCGTGTCTATCTCTATCTCTGTCTCCAAATGTAGCAACCATAACAGCAAGCAGTATGGTCCATTCCAAAAGAAAAGTGCATGGGTTGCCCCAGTGATCGGAGAGGTTTGGCGAAGGCACCCAAACGGACGTCACTTGCAACCAAACCAGAGAGGAGGATATTGAATAGTGTGGGAGAGAGAGGGAGAGACTCCAATCAGAGCACAATTACCTCTTAGTCACTAACCCCCATGGCTTCTCCTTCCAATTGCACCGCCTGCAATTTCTTGAACGAAATGAGGCTTGGAAATGACTAGTAAGGTGGTGTGGTATCATGCTGAGAAGTGAAGTGTGCTCTCCCGCTTTTTCCCCCTCCCACAAATTACTTAACAAACCCGCTCATGGCTTGTCAATGATCGCGTGTTTTGCAGCTTTTTCTCATTAAATAACATTGTTATCCCGTTGATTACGTGACAAAGCACTCCCTTTAACAAAGTAGCTGTGTATGGATGCGCACCTCTTCTCCTCCACCTTCTCATTTCCTTCCTTTTGCTATCACCGCGTGCCTGCAAGCCCCGTACCCTACCTAGTGCCCGATTAGGTGTCCGCCTTGGCGTGCAACTCCTACTCAGCGTGGATTGAGTAGCAGTTACATTCCACCTCCAAAACGTGCTGGTAGAAGGAACTGCCAGCAGGTGGGCAAACACATGGGATAATGGAAGTGTAACTGTGATTACCCTTCTCCTCCTCCCGAACCCCTTTTGTTGACGAGCTAGTAAAGTGTGTACACCATCAAATATCACTTTTAGGACTGCGTTGCTCGGAACACTGTTCATAGATTGAAACCCAATCTACTTTACCATTTTAACTGCCTCTGTGGCGAGTGGTTGCAGTGTCACTTGCTTCTTTCTGCTGCTAGCAGCTCCTAAGCATTTGAAGATTGCCACTCCTGATGTGAGAAAGGGAAACTTCCTCGTGTCTCTTTCCCTCTCCTTTTTCTTTTTCTTCTCTCCATCCTGTCACCTTCTCCAGTTACTCTACCACACACACATGCACAGGACAACCAATTTTCCAGCCTCTCTTCACCCTCCTACACACTTCGCCCACCTCCACCCTCGGCTCCTCATATCAATGGACGAAGCCTTCTTTTGCCCCTCTGCTGTAGTGATAATGCAATTGCAGCAGCAGCAGCTTCAGCGTGCTTTCCGCACTTCCCCTCTTCTTCTTTGGTAGGATTATTAGCCAAAACTGTATTACGCTTATTCCCATTGCTAATATTTCTATTAGCAATACTACTGCTGCTATCACTGCCATATATATGCTATTATTTTTCACGCCATGCTGGCATTGAGGGTCGCATCGCCAAATAATCACAGAACTCAACGCCTTTTCAGAAGCTACAACCTCAACTCCCTTCCATTAACTGTTTGCTTCCAATCCAAACAATGGTCTTGCTAGCAATGATTTGTTTATGAGAAACACAAGCCGTACGTACCGACAAAACGTAGTCCTGATCGTGATACGGCAACCTTAGTGCAGAGTTCGAAGGGTAATCAGGAAGAGAGTCGTGGTTAGTGAAATAACAGACATTGACGCGACTAGTACAATTACCACTTTGTCCAATGGAAACAACATGGGAATAGCATTTAGAAGCTGGATGCCTCTTTCAGCCTCCCAAGCAGTGAACACATACATGCCTCCACCTCCTGCCACTAAATTGCCCCAATCACAACGACGAGTGGCATTGGTGGAGTTCGCGATTGCCAATTACGGGTCCACATTCTCCGAAAGGGTAGGCAATAACCGCCCAGTGGCCACCATGCAGATGACGCGCACACACGCAAACACCACTGCCTACTGATCGTGTGTTCCTCATGGCATGGTTCAGTTCTCTTGTAGGATGGTGGTGATGGCGATGTCACGCTGTTCGGGATAGGTAGGTTCAATCCATTCACGATAATGCAAGCCCATTGACAAACACCTTTTTTGAAAGAGAAGGAATAATACGCTTCTTCAGTGTAGGAAATCACCACAAAACAGCAAAAATGGATGCGCAAATCTACAACTACGTACATATGACACAAAATCAACTTTAAGTTGGAATGCTTTTCACCTTCTACTTTGATGGCATCCATTCGACAGTTTTCTTACACATTTATCCATCGGCTAGCCTACGAACGTGCTTAGACATTGAGACCATCTGTCTTCATTGCTGTTCCGGGTGGCAAAATTAGGCACTCCCTTATTGATGATGGTTGGCTTATAACAGCTAGTAAAACTAGCCACTTCAACCACGATAAACGAACGAATCTTCACCTATCACGCGTGGTAGTTTAATTAACGAGTTATTGCAGATAAGTCATGCACCTACACAAAATTGCTCCACATGACCAATTTTGGTCAAAAGTTTTGCCAGATGCGTAATGCTCGGCGAGCATATCCAATAGCATGCACCGGTTGAAAAGATGTGGTTTAAGTTAAGCTTAACGGTGATTATAGCCGCACAAGCAGCCTGATTGAGTGGTACATATGCATTCCGTTTTTATTTGCGTACAATGAATCGTGACACTTCGATGGAGACGGAAGGCAGTAAAGCAAGCATTAATGTTTTGAACTCTTTCATGATGCACAGCATACGGATCACATGACTGTCCAAATTGCCTTCCAATTTGGCTTATACTTAAGGTTTGGTAACTTTGTTCTCTATTTCAGCTAACATGGCGGCCCACTCTATTTTACGAGCATATGCACTTTCTTTAATGGAGACCATCAAGATTTGAAAATTTTTAATCATTCTAATTGTGAGCTTTGAAGATTAACGGTGAATGCATTAGGAGCATTAGAGTAGACAAATTGAATCTGCTGGCAAAATGTACGAGAGTTTACTACCAATTTTCTTTAAAATCATTTAAAAGCCATTTACAATAATAGCTGCTCACATTATCACTTGGCAGTGCAATATCCCTAATGGTAATTAAATCAGCGCTGAGGATCGCGAGTCGATCCTAGCAGAAGTGGCCTTGTCGATGGACAGTTGAACATTGCAAAGATGGTTTTACCCGTCCGCTGTGAGAGTGCGTTTAATTAGTGCTATATTCAGCGTATGCTGCACTGTGTGGCCACTCAGCCACTAGACGTTCAACTACTCATTTTTTAAGAGCAAATGCTTTTTGATTCAGCTTGTTATTTGGTCCAGTGCACAGTACAAGCTAGTATTTTTTCCATTTGGCTTTGAATAAATGCTCTAAAGCATCCATCTTCGAGCTTTTATAGCATAATTGTAGCTTGAGGCACATTTTCAATGATAATGAAAGGTATTTGAAGCGAGAGTGGATCGCAGATGATGGGCCAACCTCAATCACCCCTTAAGGCAATGAAAACTTAGCGGTCAAAAGGATGGTCCTTCAACCTCGAAACGACGTAAAAATCAAACGTTGTGCTACACCTTAGGAGCCCTATTTTGTGCAGCACCAGTCTCAGCCCTCTTCGCAACTGCTCTATCAGCATCCTCTCACAAAATCAAAGCAGGGATATATTGGCGCGATTCGGGGTCGCACGCACGTCCACATGGCATGAACGGAAGCGTGCGCCCAAAGATCAGCCTTACCCGGAATGCAAAACTTATTTCAAAATGATTTTGTAGCGTTGCAGAAACCTGATTTGTGTGTACGAAGGGCGTGAGTTCGTTGGAGGCATATTGTGCCCGCAGATTTTCACTGAAAATGGGAAGCTGGAATGACGCCAGCTTTTAAAAGGCATCTCAATTTTCACTCCTGCATGACGAGTGCTATCAGAAGGGGAACTAGACTTGAATTATCTCTATTGGTTATAAAGTGGTGATTCCTCCTTTCATGAAACGGTCTAACAACAAGGTGTTCCCTTTCTCGTTTTGATCTTATTTGAACACTTCTGTCGAAACGAGAAGTGCAAGAAGTGTTTGACCTGATATTCATGATTTGTACTGCTTTCTTTGCAATAGGCGAAAAGCTAAATTGAGTTATCCAATGCAAGGAATGACTAGTGAAATGATCTACTTTCAATTTCAATGCGGTCAGAGAAATCATTATGCGCTGACTAAATCAAATCAGGGGTGTTTTAATCAGGATCGAGTCGCTACTATCGATGCTTAGTAAAACGCCAAGTCTGCATGTTTTCATGACCACTACAGCTGGCGCCCGTGATAAGCTTGATTGATTATACACAAGCATTCCTAACAGTGGGCACAGGAGCACTCCCGTCACCCAAAACCGTGCAGCTCCTGTCAAACAGATGTCAGTGCATTTGATCACTTTGTGACGCCAACCCGCACCTACCTCCAGACGCGCCAAATTATGCTAAGGAATCTCGTCATCGCTTACACGACGAAATGGGCGCGCATGGCAAGTGATCAATTCTACTGTCATTCCTATTGTGGAATTCGCCACACTTTAACCCAACGTGGTAGACCTAACGGATGCTAATCGCCAATCTTAGTGACTAACTTATTTATTTGCATGAATATCAAACTAAATGTGGATTAGGTTAAGCATTCTGCAGTGCAAGTTGCTCCACCATTGGCCAGCAACAGAGAACCTTCATGGCCATGATTTAACAAAGGAATCGCAGCATATTTCTACAGCGAAAAACTAATGTCTCAGCACCACCTTTCCTGCAGGTGATAGGTCTATTCCGATAAGGATGTTTGGGAATCAAGTATGCCAAAACTGTACTGCTATCCGTCAACTGGAGCGGTGATTCTCAAGCGACTATTAGCTTGAATAATTCTTTACTTGCAAAGCGGATAAGCGTTTCAGTAGCATTGTGATAAAGTTTACTTTGAGTAGCCGCACTTAGTTGCTTTGCATTGGGCCAACACTGGAGACGTTAGTGCAGACCACATTGAAGCATTGTTGATGCTTTGTTGCCTGAGATAAACAGAGCTTTTTCTGGACTCTTGGAGCACAAAGTGCCCAAAAGATTTTACTGAGAATGTCTCAGCAGCAACTAGTGGGCGCCTGACTCGTAAGGGCCTGGAATTCTAAGCATAGGGTCAAATCATTAGAAGTCTAGTACGCATGCACAGAAAATGAACATTAGCATGGGGAAAAGGGGACAGAAGCAACACTTGACGGGATGTACAACCAATCATTAGCTATTCATTCACTGGCCTTTTGCTTCCTAGAGATTATTTGCTCACGGATTTTCCTTAGGGAGGCGGATGTATTCCCACGGTACATGTCGCGTGAAACGGTTGTTCAAAAGCTGGAGATAAGTAGTTGAAGTCGCAGATTCGGTTTTGAAGCAAGGGGAAGGTTGACTCATACGTTTTGCAACAGCCTTTTGAAGTTTCACTTCTTAGGCCTTGCACGAAAGGAATCCATTCCTGCTCTTCACCTGAGCTGCTATTTCTCAAAATCAATCTCATGCCAGCGGAAGATATTAGAGAGCCTAATCACTGGCACTCTGCAGTCTTTTTTCTCATTAACACTGAACAGCATTGCAACTTTGCCCTTTGACTGTAGATTCGTCAACAGGTTACTGCATTGCTTACTTAGAGCTACTGCCTATGGATGTTTCCGCCCTCGGGGCCACTATCACAAATGCGCTGCGCTATTGGGATACTTCACACGGTGACTCCAACTATTACGACTGCACAAGTTCTTTCAAGCCAACCCCCCAATCCTTTATGTATGCTCTAGTAGCCACGCTGCCATCGATTGCACACCGTCAACTCTTGACTGCCGATTTAAGGAAAGATAGGTCGAGTGCGATGGAGTATCCCGTGAAATTCAATCGGAGCCTTGGCAGCCCTAGCAGCTCTCCACTGACTGATCTACCAACGAGTCGGCAACTGTGATGCACCAAACACCACTGATGCAAATGCACCAACATATCGGTCTTGTTTGTTACTGTGGGGCTATTACGATGGAACCTCCAAAGGAATTGACTCTCCATGTAGTGCTGTCGTTGTTTTATGTGTAACCATAGTAAGGTATGATATTACTACGCTATTCATCACGTAAGTGATTAACTAATCATGCCGGAAATGCCTTTTGAAAGCCCAACTTACCAAATAGAGTAGTTACACAATTGCATTATGCATTGTCATGTCATGGAAACAGGCTCGATTTCCAATCCCTTTGGTCTTAGANATTTCCTGCCGGACTAATAAGAGTTTCAAGTACACACTTTCTCCTGATCAGACAACCAGCACTCGAAGCAGCGACTACCAGTGATGAGAAATATACGGCCACACCCAACAGCCAACTGCATCACCGCAAACATGCGAATCTTGAACGCATTCAATGCAGTAGTAGTAGTAAGCAAGGGAACAACACAGTGTCCGAGGATGTTATCGGACAAACGAACTTGCCAGTTGGTTCTTTCGTTTCCTCCTCTTCATCTTTACCTTCCTTCTCCCTCGAGTCGTACGCTCTTCCATCGCCTCTCCCCACGACTACCCACTCCTTCAGCACACTTCATGTCGTCAGCACCCGTTGAGGATTTACACATGGATTGCAAGAAAGACGGCAAATATGAATTGCTTGGCACAGTCCATTTAACTTGCTAAATGCTAAACAAATTGGCGCCAGAGAAACGAAAATGCCACTACCACACACACACAGACACACACAAACACACACATCCCTTCCAACTAAATCAACCTTACCTCCACCTCAACATTTCGAGGCTCCAAAAGTTTCAAATTTAAAGAGCCATTTGGTGTAGACAATGGCACGCAAACTGTATACAAACCGAGGCAAGTCATGTAGTCGTGGTTCCACATGATCAAGCATGGGAAAACCTCTTCCTTTGCAATCCCAATTCATGAAAGTTTATTACTTTCTGGTAAGCACTTCTGAGTCCTCGAGTAGCCGCTCTTTGCTTCTGTTCTAAACAAAAACAAAAAACATCAACACTTGCCGAAACTGAGCCCACATTCCTGTAGTCACTAGGGTCAGGCTTCGTACATTACCAAGGTAGGAAAAAGGCCAACACACCATCGAGAATTGCAAAAGCAACTAGTAGGGTGGAAGTCAATCCATACTCCTTCAATGCACTGCTGCAACAATCCCAATTAACCGGTCAAATTATTCTACAGCACCAAAAAAGTGCATAAGAGGGAAACAGATGAACGACACTTCTTAGTGAGGAAATAATGAGTAAGTCAGAAATGCTCGGCAAAGCCAAAGTTTTCATTAATCTTAGGCTTCATTAGTCGCGCTCGTCCTTATTGCAATAGCAAAGCATAGCAATGGCCAAAGCAATCTTTGTTAATCGTTAGGAATATTGTGCGGTGAAAGCATCAAAGACACCAGGCAACGCAAGTGGAAGACAAGTCCTAACAGCAACTGCAGCTGTTTCTTTAACGTTCACTCCAGCATGAAAACAGATGGATGGATAAAAAGATGTACGCATATGCGCATAGTAGGTGCATATTCGCCAGTGGAAATTAAATAAATGCTGGGCGTTTAGGAAAGCAAGAACCCTTCTTAAAATTTGCGTCTCATTACCCAGATTGCATCGTCATAAAAGGAGGCAACCACTTTCAAACCTATCAAAACAATTTTATTTTATTGCATCGAGCACTGTACAGTTCAAAATGGACGTGGTTGGGCAGCATATTTGGAAAACAAGACATCTAAACAGTCACATCGTGAAGCTTCTGCGTCTACTCTAGAATGTAAGCCTATACAGGGAGCTGATCTGCAATGAAAGGACCTAATAATAATTAATAAACTAAAACTAACATGAAGTTGCCAAATACTTACTAGATCTCCGAGTTGTGAGGTAGCATAATAATCCCTTGTTGAATGACCAGATTGGACACATTCGTGAGAGGGATTCAGATTGCGCAATTGCATTGAGCACTCTCAAAAACTGCCCCATTTTCCTCATTTCAACATTCAATATAATTGATGATAGCAGTCATCCCACGTAGAATAATCGGAAAGCACTCTGCAATATATCATAAAGCTCACCTAGCAAAAAAAATAGCTGTGGTTTTGCACCAGACTTCATTTAACGGGGGAACACAATAGATAGAGCGCATTGAGGGGCTCTTTGCTCCCTCCACCCTACATCACTCCCTCTCTCTTTCTCCCTCATTCATTCATTCATTCACTAAATGCACGTCTTATTATTTCATCCCCTTCTCCTACGGCTTTTTTCTGCTGAGGTTAGAAAGTTGTTTTACCTCACAATTTTTCCATTTCATCTCACTGTCTTACGTATTTGACACATACAAACATATTATGCCAATGTGCCTTATTCCTTCTAAAACCACACTTCTGACAACTGTTTTCTTCGTCTTACGCATCCATGCATGCGTACATGCATGCACCACATTTCCCTCGTCTCTACTTCATTCAAAATCTCTTCTACTACATCTTACCACCACCAAGGAGACACTGAGTGAGTGAGACTTGAACCCTACGCTTCGTTTGTGGTGACAGCAGTTGCTTCCACTTGCACGTGCAGCGTGACAGTGACCAGGCAGGTGACACCTGGAATGGTACAGCAGTCGATTAAATCAATTGCTTAGGTCACATTTCCAAGCTGTCTTAAACATAAATATCCGCTTGACGCATATTCGCTGCTCTCTTTATGTTGGTCTTCCTCTCATTTGTTCTATAAGGATACTTCATCGGCTTTCGTTGGTGTCCTTACTTTTCGCGTAGACAGTGGTAGACATGGCAGGCATTATGTTGAGGAGAGTAGTATGCCTCAAGGCAGTTCATAGGGATGGTCATGTTGAGGAGGAAGGGGAGGAGGAGGGAATTCTACAGGCGAGTCTGATGCAAAGCTTATCAGGTTCCAACAGATGCTCGACTTCTTCGTCTCGCCTAGAAGTCATCCATTGCGGTCGATGGAAATGGAAGAAGCCACCAATGCAGACACCAGCCATGGAATGACCAAAATTTCGGATGAGTTCGAATGGAAGGAAGGAGGAGGTGTAAATGGCTCAAAGGATGTTTGCTTTAGAAAGAGGAGGAAAGGGAAGGCAAAGGGTTGCTTGAAGATGATGGCTCGTTTCATTTCTGGTCCTAACTTCTTGAAGATGATGGCTCGTTTCATTTCTGGTCCTAACTCTTGGGCCAGCACTCGAATTTAATTCTGCTTGTTCTAGTCCGGAACTTGTTTGGTAGGGAGAATTTTGCAGCTCTGTGTTTAAAACATATAAAATAAATTCTTATCATCTCTGTGTCACCATGTACTAAAGTGGAAGGAGAGGGTACTAGTCCTTCGATGCCAGGCGTGACCTACGGCTGCGTAAAGATGTGCACTGCACCCGCACATTGCTACGCACTCACTATTTTTGCTAAATGCTACACTATTAAGAATGAACAAGCATGTTTAACGCAATTTTGGTTTTTTGGCTACTTGCAACTATCCATCCGTGATTCCAGTTGGATAGACATGATACGATGTAAAAGTAGTGATTAAACCAACCCGAAGTAACAGTACTTTTGTACCTACGCTGCCCTAGTTTGATTAACGAGAAATTGGAATGCGCTTGACAAGGCTATTCTACTAGTGGTCAAAGGCGGAGTCAAACATGTGATGCATTTCAATAAAATTTTATCAACGCATGCATAAAACACCCCTTCAACCGTGGTAGTAGATTCCGTGCCTAACATTCGTGCTGAATTTGGATCTAGGGATCATTTCTGGGAGGCGTTTACTCTCGATGTGAATGAGTCTTATTCTCGTAGAGATTATTTCTCACAGCTTAAATGGGTGCTTAGCTCATTGAAATGATCAGGCGAACCTCGAAGGTATGAAGCGCCGAAGTCCCAGTCCACCTTGCATCATGTTGGATCTAAAGCACATTGGTGCTAGTGCTATCTCCCACATTCTTAGTCATCACGGGCGACCTCTTCTTTAATAGAGGCGGGTCATCAGCAGGAAGGTAGCGCAAATGAGATCGTGTTTAGCTTGTGCTAAAAAGTGAACATGCTTGATTGGCGACTCAAAAGCCTGCCTTTAACAAGACTGACATTCAACTTTCTGAACACGATGTTTTTATGCTCAATTTGTTTCGGCATTTGTAAATATTAAATAACTATACTTATTTCTTATCATTCCGGGCGTCAGGTACCTCTGTAAGTGGTGCATCAACAGAATCTGGGAATAATGCATAAGAGAAGAATTGCCAGTAAGTTTTGCTAAACTTGCCTAAACGTTGAGGCAATACTTTTCCTTGAGCCATAAAAAAATGCTTTTACGCAAGTTTGCAGAAAATTGGGCGAAAGTCTCGTCCAAGAGTGCTTACTCTGTAGAGTTCGCGATGTCCTGGCTACATGGAGAGACGGTAACAGCACTATCGGCGACGGAGCCAGTCAGTACCAAACCGATTGCCAAGAACGTCGGTGCACACGTGTCTGTGAAACTATTTTATCTTCCCTCGCCTCCTTACAACTCAACTGGCTACATTATTTTTGGTTAAATATTGCGTGCGACACCGTATGTTCGGCACGCTAAGTATTGATTTGGAGGGCGAAAACTCGTTAATTCGTTGGGTCGCCATTTTGAATTAACTGGCGGAAGTCGAAGGAGACTGATTGGTTCCGATGGCGCTTCAATTTTGCATTATAGATGGCTGCACAGCGGAGGATGAAAATGGTCTTGCGCAGAAACCTACATGTGCATTATGCATGCTCTGGATGCACTCGCCTATGATTGGGATAATGATCAAAGGTGTAACAAGACTTTAAACTAAAAGTTTTGATGCCAAGGAAACATTTTAACACAAAGTGAATTGAATAGGGCATCTCAGAGCTATGGGTTGTCAACTTTGATAGTGGGCTGAAAGGGTGTCATTAAAACCAATGTGTTAGAAGCCCATATCAGCTGCACTGCATCATAGAGCAGTAGCAGGAAGTTGGCAACCTGTACTTCCCGAATACCTACATTAAATGCTGAAAAAGTAGACCTTTTGCGCAGAATTCGTGCACACAACTAGCATTCTTGAGAGGGTTGGCAAGTAGGTCTTGCAGTGATATCTTCTTGTTGTCTAAATTTACTTTAATGAGCGCGTCCAGCGAGAGGCGCTATAGGCTGCCAAGCATGGGAGACCTAGTATTGACGAACAACCTATCACTTGTAACCAAGCGCATTACAGATTTTTTGCATCTAAAGAATGCGAAAGTGAACTAGGCAGATGTTTAGTTTTAAAATCATGCACCTTGTTTGATGCGCTTTACTTGACGTGCTAACTAGTTGGTTATTCTTGCAATAGTATTTTTTCTCTTCATTTACCTAAATGCTGCGTTATGCTTCGAACCCGTTACGCAATGCTCTGGACTTAACAGCCAAACTGATGTGTGTCGGTTGGTTTGTGGGAGATGGTAACTTTTTAACAGGGTCGAATTTCATCCGAGTCCAGTCAAGGAGCCTGCAAACGCAGAAGAATTTGAGCAGTAAATGCGCACCCATTTGGCTGCGGTCTTTTGTTTTGGTAAAAACGCAAGCAAGCATTCATCTCTCATAAGCGTCTAAACATATCTAAGCGAATCGATGTCATCCAAAACAATTCGGATGGCCACTTCAAAGGACATTAATCCTGGGCGGGACTCGAACCCGCAATCTTCGGCTCTGGAGACCGACGCCTTATTAATTAGGCCACTAGGATTTACTTCTCTCAAAATAAAGGTGAATCATTTATTTGTAAAAATGCAGTCACTAAGTCACCAAATCTACTTGTAGACTTAGTGGTTTAAAGGGTACCACTTTCGCTCCGAAGGCAGGAGGTCTCAAGCGCAAACTCACGTACTACTCCAGGTAGTACTTCGTATTTCGCATTTAAGGAAGCAAACTCCTGGTGCTAATCTTTTCCATCATACCTTGATCTTCTTTACCAAGGCTTTACGATATAAATTATGGCAGATCATCCTGATGTCGAGAACGGTGGTCACTTACTCGTATGGCTTTGGCAGTAGGAATGGCATGAACATGCTCAGCTGCACACCAGTAGAGGTGAGCATTGTTTTAAATCTTAAAGGCTGCAACCCAAAACAAGAAATGCGAGAAAACTCCATATAGTGACAGAAAACTCCGTGCAACAGAAGAAAGGAATAGGTGTGATGGCAGCATCTGCGAGGAATGCACGCAAATCGTCTCAATTCTACCAAGGAAGGTAGTTTATTTAACTGCTACATAGGTTCACCTAATGAGCATTCAAATTTGGAGGGCTGAATGAGTAAAAG
This sequence comes from Taenia asiatica, assembly GCA_001693035.2. Classification (NCBI taxonomy): domain Eukaryota; kingdom Metazoa; phylum Platyhelminthes; class Cestoda; order Cyclophyllidea; family Taeniidae; genus Taenia; species Taenia asiatica. The sequence continues at coordinate 33,247 of LWMJ02000405.1, read as the reverse complement.
AAAACAAGGCATTAGAAGGTACTTGCTTACGTGCTCCAATTCGAAATGGGTCTGAAGTTGGCTGCGGTAGCTAAAGTGCTGGAAGCAGACTAAACAAACCACTGTCATGGTGTGGTGTGACGAAATGAGAAATTCACTTTCTCATTTGATGACGTGATCGCGACGAAGAGCTTTAATTACTGACGTGCGTTCGCGCTGATAGGTTTGGCTTCAAAATGCCACGTTGAGTAGTGGTGCAATGAACTTAGACCCTTTTAAATGTATGCATTGCTGGTTTGTAGGTGTACGTTTTGGATAAAGTGGAGAATCACACAGCAAACTAAAAGTTTTACTTAGCAGAATCCGGAGAGTAATGCGTCCCTTCCGATTGAGGTGATTGGCATCATGAAAGATTTGCAAAGGTTGTTTGTTAGACATGTGTCGATTTTGATTGATTTTTCTACTGTACTTAGGTGACCAATGCGAGTGAAACAATCGCAGAACTCCTGAATATCAAAAAGTAGCCATTAATGAATTTAAACAAAACGCAGCATAATGTTCCGACCATTATACACACGATGCGAAATCCGTTGTATGTATATTGACTACTGGCAAGAGAATTTGTGATGGGAGGTTATTTTCGAAGTCTGGCCTTCGCAAAGTTAAGTTTGGTATCGTTCTTTATTCCAAATTGGCGGCTCACGCATCTCCCACGCTGTTCAACACCAATATAGTTCAAAGTGCTTCGGTGCTGTGCAACAAGACCTCTCTGTAACCCAATGCACTGCAGACCATAATGAAAGCAAGAAGGTGACTCAAGTCTCGCAATCAAGTGGAGATGCACGACGGATACTCAAGTCTCGCAATCAAGTGGAGATGCACGACGGATCCTTACCCCTCCCTTTTGCCTTAGAAGCATCATGACTATCCACAAACAATAAAATCGTCAACTTTTGTAAACTACTGTCTATTCAAGAGCAGCGGTTCCTTGTAAGCAGTTCTCTTTCCTAAGAGGGGCAACAATTGACGAGATCATCACTCTTTTAGGAAGGTATTAGGATTCAAAAATAATAATGGTCAATGGCAATGAAATTTTCCTTTGTTAACTTCTTTACTTGCACAAATGCCTTGCAACAAAACAGCACCTCTCTTCCTTGTAGTAAGATTTAACACTTTCATTTATTGTCCATATAACAATTTGTAGAACCATTTTGTTATGTTCATACTAATAATCTCCAGTGGTTAAAGTACCTTTACCACACACTCCAAAGGATTTTATAGCTCAATGCAAAAATCAAATAGGTTTATACGTGTTGTTTTGCCGAAAAATAGATTGTCGCTTCGACCCTTACCCGAAGAGATACAGAGAGATACGAAAAATGTAGTTCTTGTCGATCTATTGTCCGAAACACCTACAAAACATTCCTTGCACTCCACAGTTGATTTTTTCTTGCTTCGATTTCTATCTGGTCAATTTTTTCCTTCTTCCTGTAAGGTAAACCTAGGCGAAGGTATTCCACGCACCGTGGTCAGTAATCTCGTGCCGCGCCTACCTATTGAGTGGACGCATGCATTAATGGGCATCTTTGTGTGTAATCTCAAGCCTGTCAAGACGCGTGGTATTGAGTCGCATGTTGTGCTGATTCGCGCTGCCGATGCCAATGGTAGAGTAGTACCTCTGGGTATTGAGAGTCTGACAGATCTTACGCTGGGTGATAGAGGTTAAGTATAGGGCTATCTTGGTGAGGTGATATCCGTATTCTAGTAAAGTGCACCGGGTATTGGAAGCTTGCCACTATTTTTCTTTCGTTACATCTCTACCGATTAGAAAACTGCATTGGATGCGAGTAGAATTGAGCTACATTTTAAACGATATCCCAGACTTGAAGCTGCACGTTGTTAGACTTCAAATGACTATTCAGACTGCTCTTTTTCCGGTGGTTATAGCTCACACTGAGTCCACTAAAGATCTCGAGAGCTGATTGCATAGATGGAGTGGTAAACGGAAGCTTCCATGGAAATAACTGGTCCTTTTGGAGCTTAGTAACTAAATACTCCAGAGATCTCTACTAAGAGAAGGACTACGTGCTTTTTCTAGAATAACCTTATAGTTTTTCGCTCCATCATCCTTACCCATCCTCCTTTTCAATCCCTTGGAATTCGAATCTTTAAGGGATTCGTGCCCTGGAAGTTTAACGATGCGAAGTTTTCGTCATCAGCGATTGCTCATGTGTACTAGGACTGTTTGCTGTTTGATTTTTAACCAAGAACAATTAAGTACTTTCACACTACTTGTATGCGTAATTGGCGAGCGTGGCACGCAAGTAAGCACTCACTGTTGACTGATAAAGACATAGGGTTGTCCATCAATTCTAGCATACCTGTGGCATTCGGATCAGCATTGGCGTCGGCTACTATTGGCAAATTAAGTCCATTCGAACCCAGCATATACTAATTAGGAGAACTAGAAGGTAGCTTGTGATCCGAAACATTCTAGACTATCTGGTTATTGGACATGAAGAAAAGAGTCTTCATAACGTTCATTAATGTTGCTGATGTCCACAGTAATTTTAAACTATGGGCATTTTGTAAGAGCGAGGAATATCCACCTCTTAGAAACGTCAGAAGGCAAAGTGGCGATGAGTGTCACTATGGTTCTATGCAATAATGCACTTCATAAACTTGAATGGACTGCACACCAAGAGTTCCGTTTAGGGATGGTCAGGGTTATTGATGCTCATGCGTGGGAATTTCACTTTATCCAAGCAGCTCTACTTACTTTACTACTTCTGGGTCTTCCTTCTAGGTGAACCGAATGCTCAACTTCATCCCAAAAAGAAAGTGTGGGAGCAAGTGATGCCTGGTGTGCGCGTGGGTGGTTCGCATATAGCCACTTACAGGGCTGTATCCTGGAAGCTAAAGAACAGCCTCGATGTTGCTTTTAAGGCTTACACCGTAATGAACACGCAGATATCCTAGACATTAGGTGTGATCCAATGCGTTTCTGTGCTACCTTAGCTGTTCACATTGAATGGAGGCGTCTTTGCGTCTGTTTCTTGTAGTGGGTTGTGTGCGGGGATGTTGACATAACTTGGTAGATTGCATCAAGAAAGATCGAATTCCCGTTCTAGATTTAGAGCATTCAGAGTGATTTTAAAAACAGACCGATAAAGGATGCTGTTTCCTACAATACTTGCTAATGAGACTGGAGGTTCCTTGCTATGACGTGCCTATGGAAGACAAGTCGATTTGAGAAATGATCGATTGGGGTACATCAGTGGCAAACTACGGTAAAAGAAGTGATTTGAATTTTTCCTCAAGACGACTGATTCCTATGCTTATGTCTAGTGTCAGCTTTGATGATGCAGGTCAGTGAGCGCAGTCATCAAAACTGCTTGTCAATCATTCCCTGGTGATACGACTACTTTCGCAGTAACGAGGATGGCAGGTGAATTCTTCACATGAGTTCATGTGGCATTAGAATTAGAGCGATTGCATGATCTCCTATGCAAGGGGTGAAGGAGGCAATCGTATTGAAATTGGACATAGGAGTTGATAGACACTCGAATTTAAGCAAAACGGCATCATAACAATAGGGTGAGTGTTTTTATAAGGTAGCGCTTCTCTCCTTTAATTTGTTCCTTTCAACGTGAAGTACATGTGTACGCTGTGGTCCGTGAGGGTATGACTCGCTTCTGACTGATAAGCTGTTTCCTTCAGTAGTCTGTGGCAAATAGCTAGCAGAAACAGCGTGAGTCTGCGTAAAGCGTCCATTTGCCTGTCATAGATGTTGCTGCATAATGCTCACATCTAAATTACCTGTCGTGCAGCAAATTCAACAGATCGTCTCAACACGAGTCAGCACCACCACTCCGCCGACTAAGTGACAAGGCGATCTACGTGGCAAGAGAAATATATTTTAACCCTAAGTAACATGTGGGCTGCCAAAGAAGCAGAGGAGTCTACCACAAGGCAGTTCAGAGAGATGTTCATGTGGAAGAAGAAGTAGGGAGGGGTGGAGGGGAACTGGCCAGTTACACCTAATGTAAAGTTGATGAAATTGGAACGGATGCTCGAAGTCATCGTGAGGCGTAGAAGTTCTGCTGAAGAAGCTGTCGTCTATTCAATAGCCGAAAGTGCAGATGAGTGCGAATGGGAGAAAGGAGGTGGAGGGATGCTATGTGAATGCGAAAAGAGGATGTGGAAGGCAAACAGCTACTCGAAGAAGAGGTGAGAGGGGGAGAGAGGGAATGGGAGTTGGAAAGGAAGGAAATCGGAGGAATGGAGCGTGGCAGAACGGAAAAAGAAGTGAAGAACGAAAGACGATAGCCGTGGCAAAGGACGGTGGTGGCGATGGCAAAGGGAGTGTTGTCGACTCCGGCGGGTAGCTGCGATGACGTGTTGTAGGCACCTTGACCTCTCATCCGAGCACTAAATGAAGAAAAGCAGACCAAATAATTGTGGACATAAAGTAAGCTAAGTCGCTAGCACGTAGTGAAAGCACGCGACATTATCGCCTATCCCCTCACCTTCCTCCTCCCCTTCCTCCTCCTTATCCACCGCTAACCACTGGCTGTGGGAATAGGCGCATCAAGAACTTTGACGGTAAATGAAGTCCCCCTCATGCCCTCCCTTGGTGGACACACTACCTTAGCCAGAAAACAATCTTACCAACGTGACTTGCAACGAAATGGTGGATGTAGCAAGCGTTGCCTTCTCCATCAATATCTGATGGAGTCGCTGAATCGATTCTGGTGACTCGGTTGAGGTCGACGCCACGCAGGTCCGCTGAGCAAGTTGGTGAGCAGTCGTCGCCACCTGCCACGCATCTTCGTTTCCTGGCCGTCAACGTAGGCGCCGCTGATCGCGTGGCGCGCCTTCGCCTTTTTCGCCTTCTCCATCCTTCCCTCCTCAACTTTCCGCTCATCCCGTGCCCTCTTCTTCAAGCGGCGCTTTGCCTCCCTCTGCCTCCTCTTCTTCACACTAACTTCCTTCGCGTCATTTATACCTCCTCCTCCTTCTCCTCATCCTCCTCCTCCATCCCCATTCACACTCATCCGCGAGTGTAGTTATTGCATAGCTAGTGCCTGCACTAGTACCTTCTTCCAATTCCATCCAGCGCAATGGACGAGTTCTAGGCGATGCGAAGAAATTAATCATCTATTGCAATCTCATGAACTTCACATCGGATGTTCCTCTCGACTTCTTCTTCTCCTCCTCCTCATCATGATCATTTTCCTTCTCCTCCATCTCCTCTTCCTCTACCACATGATAGGCCCGCTACCCTGCCTTTTGGTAGACTGCCCTCAATCTTTGGCGACCTGGAAGTGAATGGCGTTAGTGGAGGTGTGTGTGGAGGCGAGCACCTACCTCTCCGCAACACGATGCCCACAATGTCAACCACTGTCCAGGCAACAAAGGAAGGGTGTTGACGAAATCCGAAGACGCGTGCATAATAAACGAGCTGAAGGTAGACCAGCAAGAAGGGAGCAGTGGATGGCGTTAAGCGAATAACCATGCTCATGACACTGAGCTTGGGAAAGTGAAATAAGAAATTGATTTCATCGTTTTTCTCACCTTTCAAATGCCAACTGTCCAACCACTGTCACGTTGCACGTGCGAGGCAAAGCAACTGCTATCGTTACAACCGTGGCGGGTGCTTTAGTTATCAATCACTCACTGACTCACATTATCGATATCCTCTTGGTGGTGGCGAAGCTGAATTAGGAGGTATGCTGGATGGAACGGAGACAAATTGGCTCCAATGCATTTGAGTGTACGTGTAGGGGCAAAAGAAGAGTGGCAGTGCTGGGGATGTAAAGGGTAATTGGTGAATTGGTAAGAAATGTGTGTGCATGTTACCTATGTGGGACGGAGAGTTGAAATGTGACAATTGTGAGGTGAAACAGCATCCTAACTTGAGTAGAAGAGAGCAGCAGGTGAAGCGGATAAAAGGGTCGAAATAACAATTAATAAATGCCTGTCAATGAGTTCCATCTGTCATGTTCCCTTGTTGAAGGCAGCTGGGCGAGAGAATACAGCTACTGCTTTTGTGGCTAGGGCTTGACGATTTATTGCTAAGGCCTTTCTAATTGATCTACGCAATTTGACTGCCACCAGCAATTCCATTAGAAGTCGAACTAAGACGAAGTGGCACAACTTTGGGCACGCTCAATGCAAATGCGCTCCTCAATTGCCTCTCACGAAGGTGTCCAGGTGAGTTACTCCCCGAAGCGACATTATGCTGCCTTGTAACGGGAGTCAAGTTAGTACTGTACTGACTCAGGACGAAAACTCTTCCTCTGGTTGAGGATATCGCTTTGAACACACAAGTCTTTTCCATAAGAACGGACTTTAACCTAGGTATAGCTTTCATTTGTTGTTCTGCGGTCTTCAGGTCATTTATGAAGTGATTTGCAGGCTTTTCCCACCAATCCCACATCACGCTGTAGAGGCTAGCTTTCATGGTGTAGTAGTGGTCAAGCAATCCCCGCTTACACTTGCTTGTAATTTATGGTCAGATGGGCATGCCTCATCCATCTGTAACACTATTCGGAAAGGTGTGGCGGGGCAAAAAGAATGAATAAAAGGATCGATTTCTCTGAATCCTCAGATTCCCTGGATGATTGATGAGATTAAAATAATTCTGCATAGAAGCTGGCTCATTGTGCTCGCTGTAAATGGAAGAAGCCACTAAAGCAGGCACTAATTATGCAATAACCACACCTCCGGATGGGTGCAAATGGATGGAAGGGGGAGGAGGTGTGAATGTCGCGAAGGAAGTTATCGTGGAAAAGAGGAGGAAGATGGAGGCAAAGGGTTACTCGAGGAATAGGGCACAGGACAAGGAGCAAGATAAGAATGAAAGCAATGAATACGAGAGTGCGGATGTACCCACCATGCAAGCTTTTTCATCATTTTGAAGCCGAGTTTGATTTTAAAAAATTGGATTAACAGGGATGCAAGGAAGGTGATAATATTTTTGGGCAATGGAAATGGCTCTCATGTTGGATGAAATTGGGGGACCGCATTTCTGTAGGGATTAAGTTCGAGGTAAGTCGATGAGGCTGTAGTGAGTCCAGGATAATGTCTTGCTACAGCTTCTGAAATAGAAAAGTGTGGATTTAAGTGTTTTTAACCTATGGTGGTGATAGCATTCTTAGCCATGATGAAACCGTACCACAAATAATCGTCCCACTGGTTCAGCCACCGTCGACATCATTTATGCTACCTCAATGCAGGCCATCGCATTGGTCATTGAAGCAGATGGGAAAGGAGACGCGAGTACAACACCATAAATGCCCGAACTTGTTTTATTTAAGGCATTGCATCCATTTTAATGCCCTACAATTCATGTTGTTGTGTTTCGATTTCAGATATTCTTCATGCATTTAAAGAGGCAGTAAGCGAAGTTTGTTTCATCAAGCTACACATTTACTTTATCCTGACACTTTTAGGTGAACTATTCCAAAATGTGAGTCTTTGGTGAAGCTATATTTTCACTAATGAGAAAGAAACTATGGTGTTTTGCGTGATCCAGTCAACATGACCGCAAGTAGTTATTCATGATATTTATTCGATTGTAAGGATGCATTTTTGTGTACGTCTCAAAGTGAGGTCCATCACAATCACTTGGCAACTTAGCGGTTAACCCTTAATAGTAACCAAATGAATTACGTTTTACAGCATCCAGAGCTTGCCTGCATTTACGCTTCATCAATCAGCTATTCACTTCTGACACGCGCACACGTTGGCTCTCCTTTCTTGCCACGAAGTGAAGCACAACTGCTCGACAAACCCCGACACTATGGGTGAAATAATTGTTTGGAAAGGTATAACAATGCCTTGTGTGCATCAGAAGATCACTTAATCCGTGAACAGAAGACTAACACAGCTAATTTTACAGATTTGCACATTAGTTAAACATTGTAGGCAGCCTAGATCATTCCGACGTCCATAGGAGCCAGAAGGCCAAGGAATAAAATGTAATCATGACGCACAAATGGTCTGGGAGGCTAATGGCATGGATGGGAGGTAATGCTGCTAAAGCAAGAAGCAAGGTAAAATGGTGTAACTTTTGTGTTTACTTGACTAAAATGAAGAACTAAACAAACTATCGAGGCGTTACACAGCCTCTTATGTTTTGAGCTCTGGTCTAAGTTGGAAGCTGAGCAGGGGATCGGGGTTTAACGACCCGTCAGATGATTGGACGAGCGCTAGCCAATCAGCAGAGGGAGTCAAGTGGTTACCAGCATCAAATAACTCAGGGGTTCCTCCTCACAGCAGTTATGCATTCAGCACCACAGACTAGCAGCTAGCCTGCAGTCTAGAGGTATAATATTAACAGACACCTTTCAAGCTTTCAAATGTTGTTATTTAGGGAAAGAGAGAGTGGAAGTGGTCGGGGAGGGTTTAAGGTCGTGGCACACACAATAGGATTGGTGGTGAACGTAACAAAGTGAAATCGTTGCCTGTTGTTCACATAAAGCTTTTACGTAACAAACCAGGTTGAGTCGGTCCTTCGTTGTGCAACTTCAAGTGTTTTGACACGTCGATGGGGTAGGATTGAACACAAAGTATTCTCTCTCCATTTTTACAGGATGCCTCCATGCGATGACCCCAACAACAAAATAACAAACTTTGTTAGCCCTATTGTTCCTCACGTTGTTTGTTTACTTAGCGGCACACATAATCGCCAATGCTTAAGTGTTACCTTGACCTCCTATTTGAACAAAATGCTCCTCCTTTTGAAAGCCAAAACCTGTGATTTTAATCAACAAACGATCGGTAAATAATTTGGCAGCTAAGAATCCCTTTGAAGTATTCGGAGCCTTTCAGGACTAATCGCAGAATGCTTTGTCAAGTTTACTCCTTGGATAATTTATAACAAAATAACTGGTACTGATGTCCCTAACTTTGCAAACTACCCGTGAAACATGTGAAAAGTTCGTTACGGTGCTGCCAAGGTTGATGCTGTCAAGAAAGTGAAGAGGCGTTAGAGAAGAAACGGCTCAAGATTCATCAAATGGCGTTGCATTGGGACCAGTGTTCTTACGACTTGAAGAAAATCTAGATCAGTTGGAAGTGTCTAGAGGGCGCACGAAACTTTGGCGACTAGGATGTTTAATTCGTAGGTGATAGCTGATGCAGGAGGTTGACCAAGGCAGCATTCGAACTGACAAGAGGTGTCACGCATCTCCTCAGTTGCCCTCGAATTTCGATGATAGGCACGGTTAGCTCGTTAGTGTCTCTATAGTACTGACTGCGCTGTAGTAGCTGATGCGGGAGGTGCACCGACGGGCGCGTCGTGGACGACGCTCGACAGAAGAGTGAAGCTATGTAATACTTTGTTTGTTCTGACTGCCGCATTCGGCTACGGACTGAGGTGGCGATGCTACCCTAGCTGGGCGAGGTGGCCTAGGAGCCATGCCTGTAGGTCCGTTGCCTCGCTGTTTTCTGTACACTTATCAAACCCCCGTGCTATGCCTTCGCTTGCCTTCAAGGAATTCCCACCACTCCACACCCATGACTCATGCTCACCAATTTGGGGCTCATGTAGTTTGGGAAGCCCATTATCAGCTCCACTTGTGTTGAGCTAGAGCTACTGGTCCCTTACACATTTTAGTCATCACGGCTGAAGCTATTTTGCTGATTTGCAGATCTATAGCTATATTAGGGGTGACTCGGAAGTCACTCTTGATTCCGCCGGCTGGTGGTACACAATGAGACCTCAAGAAGTGGTGCTTCTTAGGCATGATGAAACCTGCCTGGGTAGCACGGTGACCGGGATCTCGAAATCGCATTGACTCACATCGTGAGCACATGGGAAGGAAGGCGAGATTGGTTGGCCTTCTGAGTGGATGCTCCACTGAACAGCGAATAATGCAGAGCATGAACCACCATGGTCCTACACCGAGTCAGTAAGATTGCCTATCCTCAAAACTAAGAAGTGGAACTGTTAAAACTTATCGGTGATATGGTACCAAATGTCATCAGTGCCTTTAACGTGGAGGGGCATGGTGATCTCAACTGCATTATAGTCATCAGGTAGGAAGTAACTAAGATGTGCACTGAGTATGCCTCACGAAAGGGAAGTAGAACTGCTTGTCTTACACGTGTTGCCGCTTCCACCACGCCCACTAGCCCTCTGACCGTATCTGGCATAGGTGACAAACCAGTCTACCTTCTGGTGAAGCCACTAGCGGCTGTTGGAACGACTCAAGGGGCCGCGATCCACTTAGTTTCGCTAACCATCACATATCTATTCCAGAGCAAATGCGGCTTTTAATTGCAATTACCAACGCATCAATTGCTCAATTCCTACCTCATTTCACTTTAAAACCCTAGGCTATGACCCTTGCAGTCCATGGCCCTCGTTGGTCTGGCACAAGGCAGCTTTCTAATGAATAAGCATTTATTCGTGCAGAAAACGCATAAAAGTTGACAAGTTAGGCAGTTTTGTTCTTGGGATTTTTGCAGTACTCAGCCAGTAATGCCCGAATTTTGACTTTTTCTAGATAAAAAAGGTAATTTTCCTCCGATAGAAAATAATAAAACCTACCTTTCAGCACTGTCACATTGGAGTCCTTTGCGAGTTGAGCAATTTTTTGTCCAATTGGGTCTTCGTAGAAGAATTGGTGGACAAATTCTATCCCTTTCTTAGTACCCTTTCCAACGTCCTTCAGTTTGCTCTTCCTAAAGGCAAAAAAGCGTTTTAATTGGAGCATGTTGTAGGTTTCGCATGAGGCTATGTAGACACTCGAAATGGGCACCCACATGGCCGAAACCGCCACAACGAAAACAGTGAGAGCGAGAAGCACAATGTAGGCACGCATTCTACAGGTTGTTCAGTTACAAGTGTAGTCGAGACCGTCTCTTATATGACCAGCACCGGTTTATGTTTATCGCATTCTTTTTCGGCCAAGGTGTCCTTCATGGATGCCCGGTAATTGGTCAAATACTTGTCAACGCCATTGCAGCTAGCGCCATTTCAGCACATGAAAGGAAAGTAGATGGTGTTGTTCCCTTTACTCCATGTCTATCTAGCCCCTCTACCTAAAAGTGCTTGCAAACGCCTACTCACTGCTGCACACAATTTTTGTGTACACTTCAATGTATTCTCAGGATACAGTGCGAAGCCTCATTCCCAGAGAGGATCCGCATTCACACTTCGACATAAGGGTCGGGGGAGAGAGATGGGGTTCCATCCTCTTTCCTTGAACTAGCACAGCCAAAGAGGTGCGAGGATACCGAGGATTTAATCGTTCACACACACACAATACGTTTGACTAAGGCACATCGCAGAGCGAGCTCCTGTTTCGTTCAGATATGGTGGTCAACTGTTGCTGTTTGATGCTATTCGAACCTACTTTTACAACAGCATCGTTAGTATTGAGGACTATCTGTTTGTCAACAGGAGTTAAGTTGGCAGGCCAGTGAAGGTAAATTAGCGGGTACCCTGGACACCAGGGCATGGCTGTGTGGCTCCTCCCAGTCGATAGCGATGGCACTCAAAGCAAGTGCTTTCTCGCCCCTTACAAGCCTTGTGTTGCTGGGGAACTTCAATGTTGGTGGACGTGATTTGGGCATGTCCGTAGCACGGGACCAGGTAAAACCAAACCAAAGCCACAGAGACCATGTTCTAGTTGGATTTGGACTTGAAAGGCATTTGACAAGAGTGTGTTACATTGTAAATACGTGGCGCTTACCCACCAGATGTAGCGTATGGCTGTATGAACTGGAGTTTGGTGATGAAGCGCTTAACGGTAGGGGCGCTGAGTTCCAAATGAGGAATATTCTACTCCTAATGATGAGGCACTAGGTCTTACTGTGTATCTACAATTCATTGAGAATCCGTGGAACCTAGACTACCTAACTGACTCATTGACCTGTGAATTAGAAATTGGCATTTCCTAGGCAAATGAACACATTGATAATCACCCCCTCATTACGCGAAGATTTTTGAGATTCATATCGCTTTGTCCTCACTAGGCAGCTCATCACCACACATTAGATTAGAATCCAACTCAAGGATCTGGTGTTGCACTTCAAGATAAATGGGAGGAAGACATGGTTCCACCCCATCTCCTGTGTCCCCTGGAACTGACATGGCCAGATCGATGCCGAGACACAAAGGCCCAAGTCATCTACACGCATGGACGATGCGTCTACGAGATGCATCACTACTGTTGATCTGGAAGGTCATCCTGTCGTTAAGAGGAGTTAACTTTGAGCGAACAATGTAGATAAATCAAGGAGCGCCACGAGCATCAGGACTTGGCTGCTTGAACCCTTCCATGCCACCCCAAATTGGAATTGACTGCACAATTATTCACCATCAACACATTAGATGCATGCGCTTTGTGTTTGTGATCAAAGAGTTGATTGTTTGTCTTTCTTGTGTTAAACTTGAAAGGTGAGCAGATTTTGCGTTGCGAGTTTAGGAAAACTGCATCAAGCCTTCATCTATCGGTCTCTTAAATGTTAACAGAGTGCGGGGAGAACACTTGAAGTCGAGCCCAGTTTTATCAATGGGCAAGCTTATTTTAGGTTGCCTGTTCATAAGTCTACATCAACTGTGTCAGCACCGACTCAGTCTAAGGTGCCGGTAGTTACTTTGGCGCATGTAAACAATGCATCTCAAGGGTTTGGGCATGAATGCAGCACCGCTTGCCACCGTGACCCAATTACATCCACTTTCAGATCAACGGAATGCGAGTTGTCATTGTCGCTCTCCTCGCCCTTCTGGNTTACATCCACTTTCAGATCAACGGAATGCGAGTTGTCATTGTCGCTCTCCTCGCCCTTCTGGCTGTCGTCACCGTGTCTGCTGAGTAAGTGCACCTGTCATTACCCTCTAATCCTCCTTTGTCGTCTAGAGAGGTAAGTCGCACAGCTTCATCAGTCCCACCTCCATCCTTCCAACAAGCGAATCTAAACGTCGCGCTCGATGGAAAAACTTAAATTGTTATATCAAAGCCATGCAAAAGGATGGGCTAGAGGAATGGGAGAATTTTAATGATAAAGATGCACTGGGCCAGAAAATTGCTGACCACTGTGTCAAGTTAAAGGAGATTATCAAAGAAGGTGGGTTTGCATTTGGCTACACCCTCTGTAACTTGCCCCATTCCTCCCACTTTAGTCAGGCTACGTATTCGGATAGCCATTGCAAAGTATGTGAAGCAGTTGGAGAAAGAGGAATGAGTGCACAGCAATACCCTCTTTGTCTAATTGGATTAAGTAAATAAATGTCCTGGTGATTCTCCATGTCTATCCACCTATTCAATTAATGATTGGTTGGTTGGTTGATTGGTTGGTTGGTTTGTTGGTTGGTTGGTTGGTTGGCTGCTTGGTTGGTTGGTTGGTTTGTTGGTTGGTTGGTTACCAGAGTAACTTTCCTCAGTGCTTAATTGAGTGAACCAATAAGGTTGATGTCCACACATGAAGCACTTGAATGAATGAAGGGAGACACAGGCTTAGTCTGCAGACGGACTGAGGTGATTTGCACCTGGATGACACGCCATGACAGCGAGGTGATCGAAGCTAGTCGACAGAGGTGGCGAACGTGTTGATGGGTTGCTACGACTTGTAATGACTTGTAGAATGCATACGACTGCTTGTACTCATCGGTACTGCCCCTCGCCTTCTTTACACTCGAGGGACTGATCCACTACCCTATTGATTTCTTGTATCGCGGAGCATCTTTGAAGTTGATAGATGTGGCTTGAGACAAGCTGAGGCTGCGGAAGCCAGCTTCTAGTCGTATGCGGCGTTGATAAATAGTTGAAGAGGGCGCACTAGTCTAGGAAGTGGAGGTTGATGATGGATTACTCAATTTTGGGTGCGCAGTAAACATGCACAAGCCTAACACGCTTAGAATCGAGTTGGCAAACAAGTGGGAAGATGATTGTTTGATATCGCTACGCCCCTTGGCAAATCCACTGGACCTGTAGCTTCCTCTTGTTAGCGAAATGAGCTAAACTTAAGGAAGAATGTGCTGATCACTTCACATATTCGGTGCGAGTCGTAAGAACGCTGGTGTGAAAGCAGATTGCGTGAACAGATAGTATTGCAGGAAGAGGAGTCACGTCCATTCCTCCTCGCCCCTCCGTTTTCACTCCCCTCCGTTTTCACTCCACTGGTGTCAAGCTCTGCATGTGGCTGGGTCCTATCCATCAAGCAGAGAAGCGGAGGAAATATTGTGTGGTCGCATGGTTGTCACACTTATATAAGTAGCGCGAACAAAATCGTGACGACCTTCTCCAGGTGCTTTACGAATGGAGCCACATTAATTGTTACTAGGATCCCTACAGAACACGAGGTCGCGCAAGTCCCCTATCACAGGCGCCATTTTCACCACTTCTGTTAGAGGTTGTAGTCGGAGCAATCCGTTGCAGCGTAACGCATGAATTGTTAGGAAGTACTATTAGTCGAAAGTCAAGCACTAACTGGCATCAACAGGTGCGATTTGGAATTCAGTGGAGACACTGAATATCGAGAAGTGCCACATAATACTGCGGGCCGCTGCTGATCTTTGCATCCACCACCGTTCCCGAATTGGAACAAGTTCAAGACGCATTTGCAAATGGAGCCCATTCCTTGTTGACCACTCAGCTGCAATACAGAGGAACAGAAATAGAGATCGGTTGGAAGCATACGTAGGCTACAATTAGTAAGTTCAAGACGCATTTGCAAATGGAGCCCATTCCTTGTTGACCACTCAGCTGCAATACAGAGGAACAGATATAGAGATCGGTTGGAAGCATACGTAGGCTACAATTAGGACAACACAGTCTGCCGAAGGTGAGAAATGCAATAAGGGTACAATTGTCTTCGACGAGTTATAAAAGGGCATGCCCAGTGCATTCAGCTACGATGTGATCTGCACTAAAATTTTAAGTGATATAACATTGATTTACATAGATGGCTTTAGAGTTGGAAAGCCTAAATAAATCATGACTTGTGTAAAAGAAATTAACGAAATTTTGTAGAAGTAAAATAGGAATTTCAGTCAGCATACACGAGTTGGTACAAGTAAGGAGAAATAGGGGCTCTGCCAATGAGCTCCATCGATCTCATTCCCATGTTGAAGGCAGCTGGGTGAGATATTACAGCTGCTGCTTTTGTTCAATCACGCTCTTCAATTGCCTCTCAAGAAGGTGTCCAGGTGCGTCACTCCCCGAGGCGACATTATTCCAGGTGCGTCACTCCCCGAGGCGACATTATGCTACCTTGTAACAAGAGTCAAGCTAGTTCCATGCTGGCTCATAATAAGAACTCTTCCTCTGGTGGAGGACATTGCTCTGAACACACAAGCCTTTCCCATGAGATCGGACTCTAACATAGGTATAGCCTTCAATTGTTGTTTTGCGATCTCCTGGTCATTTATGAAGTGTTTTGCAGGCTTTCCCTACCTATCTCACATCACGCTGTAGAGGCTAGCTTTCATGGTGAAGTAGTGCCCTAGCAATCCTTACTTACACTCACTTGATTCATTTTCGTGGAGTAGAAACAAGTAATTTAGGGTGAGTTAGAATATGCTCCATCCATCCCTTTTGATCGGCATACTTCACCTGGAAAGATAAGCACCTGCATTTCTACCACCATTCGCCTTTACATCTTTTTAAGATCATTGCAATGCTTCGGTTGTTCTGACTGCCGATTTTGGTTAGAGACTGCGGTGGCCATATTGCTTAGCCGGGCGGGCTGGCCTCAGAGATTATGCCAGTAGCTCCGATACCTCTCGCTTTGCTAAACATATATGCATCCTGCTTTTATTGAGGTTTTCTGAACTGCACTTATACGCATGGTGGTGCGTTTAGATCGGCCACTAATGCGCTTTGTCCTTGTAATACGCACGTGTTAACTATTGGGTTGAATGTAGGTTGACCTAGTAGAGACGAGCATTAGTCGTGACCTCAGCGAATGGGCAAGTATTGGCCTACTTAAATGCATCAGTAGCATATCTATAGCTTGACCAGAGTTACCTGCCTTCAATGGGACTGGATAATCCATAACAGCAAAAATGCTACATGGTGGTATTGACCACACAAATGTGTTCCTTCAGCATTTTAATGCACGATTATCATGGTTCCATGGCAGTGGTTTGGATTTTGGAACCGTCGATCAGGTCAAGCATTTCGTGCATGAGGTGAATGTATTGTGCAATAACATTCCTGAAAATTCACGTGAAAATGAACTTATTTTAAGTAAATCGAAACAAATTTGTAACAGTGCATTTGATCCATGGCCTTGTAATTGCTGTTTTCCCTCTTTACCATTTACTATATGGCCTCGCTCATTCTGTATAACCGCACTCCTGAAGGGTAGATTTGAGCTGGTTCAGTGATGTAGAGCGGACAGCGCAGCTAGAGATTGCTGCTGAGCATAAAAAATCTGACCAGAAGGGAGATTTAATTGCAGGCTTGCCAACAGACACATTTTGGTGCTTGATTATGACCTTCCAATTATAACTCGGCTAGAGTGTTGAATTGGTGCTGTAGTTGAGGGGTTTGGTCCACATGTTGGTAGGGGCCTACCTGAGTGCTCAGTTGGGTGACTCTGCCTTAGAGCCATGCAGATGTACCTCAAGCCCTTCCACACGCCGGCTGTGCCACTTCTTCTCCTCATCCTCCTCCTCCCCATCCTCATTCTAGTAGAATTGATGGTGACATAGACGACTGCTTCTGCGTCGGCTCCTTCCACTCCTTCTTCTGTCCAGCTTCTACGCCTTGCGACGACTTCAAGCATCCACTTCAATCTCATCAACTTCACATCAGATGTGATTAGCGAGTTGTCCTCCGCCCCTTCGTCCCTCCGTCTCTCCACTCTTCCCCTCCCCATCCCTCTACCCTCTCCTTGTGGTAGACTCCTCTGCTTCATTGGCAGCCCACATGTTATTTAGGGTCCAAATGCATTTCTCTCGTTACTTACATTGCCTTGCCGCTTGGTCGACGGGATGGCGGTGCTAAATCGTGGCAAGGTGCTAGAGGCGATGCACTTATTGAGGTGTAGCGGATGCCGACGCCGTATCTGAGGCGGGCACTTCGAGTCTCACTCACTCACTCACTCAAACAATGCATATCCGTCTCCCTGGTGGTGGCAAGATGCATTAGGAGGGATGTTGGAAGGGAAGGAGACGAAGTGGCTGTGATGTATGTGATTGTACGCGTAGGGACAAAAGAAGAGTGGCAGTGGTAGTGTTGTAGAGGGTAACTGGTGAATTGGTAATAAATGTGTGTGCATGTCACATATGTGGGAGGGAGAGATGAAATGCGACAATTGTGAGGTAAAACAACAACCTAACCTCAGTAACGCATGATGCTAGTGCATATAAATCCCTTCCAGTCGGATGCGCTTTCCGCTGCTACTAGCTTAGTGCCGCAAGACTTCCTTGAAGGACAAAGAATGCATTGTACGAGGGCAGAACACAGCGCAATCAGGGCTACTGACACGGCCTGGATGCCAGCCCACGGAAATCGTCTGCTTTTACCTTGCATAAAATACATTTTACAATATCAATGCGAACTAGATATTAATGATCTCCAAAAAGAAACGTCTGCAGAGCTGCGATTCCATCCTACACAACATTACCTCTACGATTTCATACCCTTGTTTATCGCCTTGAACGCTGCTTTCAAGGTCCCACAAAGCGCAAGGTGATGAATCTGAATTGCTATGGTTCCTCATCAGTTGAGAGTCAGCAGAATTGACGAGTAAGCACCAGCAGTGGGTAATTTGTTCGCATGGACAACCGAAAACTCAACTTTATTCTGAACAACAATGAGGCAGCAATGCAAAGCGCCAAATCTTTGTGACTTGTTAGTGGAGGACATGTAGCCCTAACCGAATCCAAGGTGAAGTTAACGTTCCGATTCTCTGTACGTAAAGTACCTCGAATGTGATTGTCTCTTGACTGTAGAACTGGCGAGTGGGTGGGAAACTCATATTAGAATCCAAGGAGGGGAGGTTCCGTGTGCTAATTTATTTTCTACTTCAACTCGAAAGGTTTCGAATTAGTTGACGCTTTTCCCAAAGTCCTTCATTGATGTGAAGTAGGGTTTTTCAAACATAGTGATGCAAATGTTTACAAAGTGGCATTTTTGATCTATTTGCTTTGGTAAAACGGATTGCAATTAGCAACCCCACAGCATCTCTTCTATCTTAGCACCGCGGTGGACTTATCCAAACAATTCAGACAGGTGTAAGGCTCTTCAACCTATTAAATTCGAAACTCAGTTCACTGTGCAAGGTGCCATTTCCACAAAATTACTTGTAGCTTCCAGCCCCACCATTGTGGCGCATAGTGTGTCTAAATATCCAGGGGAAAAGCTAGCTCTACACATTCCCCATCTTATCCATCCGTCGACACAACATCCTTTCTGTCTTTCAGGCTTATCATTCTCATCTGTCTCTTTTCTTGATTTAGTGGAATTTTGCATGGATTCTCGTGATTATGCACATCCACGGTGAAGTGTGGGGAGATGCATCGACTGCAGCTGAGAGGTAGGTCAACAGGGAAAAGGGGCATGTGGAGCAGTTCTTCCGATCTCACACAAGAGTAGAAGTCTTCTCTGAAATGTCAAATTGTGCTGCTTTGTCGTTCCAACCACCAATTTGCCCACCCCACTCACCATGCACGCTTCTCAGGACAGTTTTCTCATGCAAACACTTGAGCCATTCCTGTCGTGTGGAAGAAGCAAACGAGTGCAATCACAGCGCAGAAATAAATGCGTGAAAAGGACGAATGAAGGAATGAACAAATGCATGCAGGATTTGATGAAGTGATGAGTGCAGTAATGTCTGATGGGGTGAAGTGGAATAAATGGAAGGAGAGGTAAGTGGGTGTGAAATAAGGAAGCGCAAGCAAACAAACTAAGAATAAGTGGATGATGTAGTGCGTAAATGGAGGAGCATTTAGGCAAACAACTGGAAATTCGCAAAGGCTGGCTTTTTACAGCTTACGCAAAGCAGGTGGGATGAAAGCCGACAACTGGGTGGATGGCTGGGTGGATGGATGAATTGTTGGATG